>JAUTDX010000958.1:0-86938 GCA_030844895.1 Ambrosia x helenae
TATTATTATTATTATTATTATTATTATTATTATTATTTATATTATTTTATTCATATTCATATATATTATTTTATTTAAAAACTTTTTTTAACTATATTATTATTTTATTCAAAAATTTTATTATATTATATTAATATAAATAACATAATATTATGTAATTTCGTTATAAATTTCATGTGTTACCTTATATTATATTATATTTTTTTGAAAATTAGTGTTTCAGCGGTAAACCCTGTGTTGCAAAGCGACCACTGCCCAGGTTCGAATCTTATGGCAACACACGGTTTCTTCTTTCAAACCCAATCGGTTATTTTTTCGGTGATGCGTGGGAATCGAACCTGAGACCAAACCCGGGCTGGAACCCTCCAAGGAGGTAAACTTCCCACTTCAAACCAGCTGGGCTGGAGATCATTGGCTTATATTATATTATATACTATTAATATAAATAACATAATATTATGTCATTTCGTTACAAATTTCATGTGTTACCTTATGTGTAGATTTCTTTATTTTTTAACGTTTACAACCAAATGGAATCTCAATTGTATAATTCATTGATTGATCAACACCTCATCTAAATCACGATTGTAAAACGCGCAACGCGTGTCGATATATACCCTAGTTTAGTTGAAACTTGAAAGTTGAAAAGAAGAGAAAAAATATAGTGACTTTTAATATAATTTGATGGATGCAATGCAAGATGGGAATATGGGATGTGAATTCTCTAACGGTTATTTCACGACTTGGACTTGTTAGGACTAGTTTTACAATTTTGGGCTTATTAAGTTTTTGTGATAATTTTACGATTTGGGCTTATTAGGATTTAGGACTAGGTTTTTATAATAGGTTACTTTTTAGGAAAGGTTTGGTTGACCAGTAGCTTATTATATTAGGGGGACGGGGCATAATAAGAAATGGTCACGGGTAGTTGGGTACCTCATTATCAGCATGCTAACACTGTCGCCGGTGGTGCTGGTAGTGGATTCGTGGACCATTTGCTGGTTGCATCTAACGGAACGTGACCAGGGTTTTGTGGGGGGGGGGGGGGGTATTTTTTATGGTTTAGGTGGTTCAAGTAGTGTTGCATTCAAAACTGTGTTTTAGTGAAGTGAATCAGCGAAGTGCTGTAGCAATGCAGGATTGGTTGAAATCAGTGAAGTGAAAAATTATTGTTGGTAGTGTCCCGTCCCCCCTTATGTAATATTGTAACATATTAATACAAATATATTATCTTATTTTTTGTATGTTTTATTAAGATTAAGATTTAGTGAAGATTGTGTACTTTGATACTTGGCGGTTTTTGAGCATTCACAAACCAAACCTTACATTTTACTTTGAACAAAACAACTGGCTTAGAAAAAAGTAAGAAAAAATCAACCATGAAACCAAAACCAGCTCAACGAGTTTTGCACGGTTTAAATCAGATCATAAATACTCTACTACTAGTTAATGTGAGTGATTATAATTAAAAGTGAATACTGTTTTTCTCTACTAGATTTTCTTCTTATGTTGTTTCTACCGGTTTGTTCCCTAACAATAGTATCAGAGCCACTTAGTTCTCATCAAAGTGGTATGAGATATCATTTAAAAAATATTAATTGCCTTAGAGAAAACTGAGGATACAACATACGCAAGTGTTGAAAGGTTCGAGTTTTTCAAATCAAACTGTAACATAAGTCTCTCATATGATGAACACCTATTGTTTATCGAGCTGCGTCAGATGATCAGGGTTCACTTGTAGTTCTACTTAGACACCAATGGACAATGGTTCAGTAAGTGACTAAAGACATACTCTGCTTTGGACTTTTGAGTATTCCTTGCTGATGACCAGACTGTTGAGTTAATCGGTTGTTCGTGGGTTAGTGTTGCGGGTCACACTGATTTCAGGTCATCAAAGTTAATGGATCAAGTATTATTGGTTTTATATGTTATGTATTTATTTAGTAGTTTGTTAGTTAGAATAGGTATTTGACCGAATAAAATGGAGATGGAATATGGGTCAGTGTGTTGACCGAGTAACATGGTTTAGTGGCTAGTTTTTAGATGGTTATTGTTTATTTACGTTGCTTTTGTAGGCTATTTAAAAGCCATTTGTTTCAATGAATATGATGCACCAATTTTCAATAATAAGAGTAGCTTTCTTCTCCATATTAACATTCACTTACATAGTGTTCATTTGTGAGTGTATTTAAGTGTGGTTGAGTGGGGCCTGAACCAACATTTGGTATCAGAGCCTAGGGCTCGTACCGGGAAGCCTCCGCCGCCGGCGGGTGTGTCGGTTGGTGGAGGGCAGGTGGCGTGAAGGGTTTTGTTCCTGACAGCAGGGGCTGTTTGGGTGTTGTTTTAACAGCGGTAGACGGAGTTGGCGCGGTGTTTCGGTTCTACTGTGGTCGTGGGGGTGTAACGTTTGAGACTACGGGGGTGACCGGTTATAAACATAGGCGTTCCGTGGCTGTTAGAGGTGACTAAAGGAAGGCCGTTTGGTTGTTAGTTGCGGGTTTGCGTGGCTAGTCACAACCGGTAAGAACGGGTGCCTTGATCGAATTGTTTCGTGATAAGAGGAGACCGGTGTACGCCGAAAAGTGAGCAGAAAGGGTCCGTCAAAGCCGGTGGCTTGGATTCGGTTCGCTTGGCGGGAGAAAGAAAACGTTAGAAGGCGGTGGTCTTGTTTTCTTGTCGGTGGAGATGCCTCTTGGAACATATTTGATCGGAAAAGCGCACGGGTTGTCAAGATTGGAAGAGAAATGGAAAACACACGGTGTGACATTATGGCGTTGGACTTCAATCGGTGGCTTTGGATTTGGCCGGGGTAGAGGTCGTCAATCCGTAATAAGTCAAGATGTTAGTGAACGGGGTTCCAACAGGATGCCATGGGATATGTTACAAGTGTGGCGGTTTGATTCGGTTTGAGCCAAGAAGACTTTGGACGTGACCGAGGTGACGGTCGGGTGTCCGGGATGGGTCGATATGGTTCGAGAAATAAGTGAGTGATTCGGTGTTGCCGTGTATGAATGGTGTGAACAAACCGATTAAGGGGGTGATTGTTGGGTTAATCGGTTGTTCGTGGGTTAGTGTTGCGGGTCACACTGATTTCAGGTCATCAAAGTTAATGGATCAAGTATCATTGGTTTTATATGTTATGTGTTATTTAGTAGTTTGTTAGTTAGAATAGGTATTTGACCGAATAAAATGGAGATGGAATATGGGTCAGTGTGTTGACCGAGTAACATGGTTTAGTGGCTAGTTTTTAGATGGTTATTGTTTATTTACGTTGCTTCTTGTAGGCTATTTAAAAGCCATTTGTTCAATGAATATGATGCACCCATTTTCAATAATAACAGTAGCTTTCTTCTCCATATTAACATTCACTTACATAGTGTTCATTTGTGAGTGTATTTAAGTGTGGTTGAGTGGGGCCTGAACCAACACAGACACAGACTTTTATTTTGGATGATGTGATGAAGCTTAATAAAAGTAAACAAACAACCAATTCGTGTTTGGTATGTATAAAGTAATGCAAGTTCAATGGATTTAAAAGCAAACTCATTTTCCAACCAACTCATGTATGCAGGTATAAAAGGAAACAATGAGTAAGATTGCAAAGTTAAGTTGTTTAGAGTTTATATTTAACTAGGTTAATACCCGTGCGATGCACGAGATTCTCTACATTATTATTCATAATGAATATAACTTATTATATAAAGACACTAACTTACGGTGCTAATTGATTATTGACATATTCAAATTAAAGAATATTATTCGGATTAACGAATATTCTAAATAAGTTGACATGATTTCTATCTATTTTTACTAATGAGTGTTAATAGAACTCTTAACAACTTATACCGAGGAGATTAACACAAAGTGTTTTGTATAAGCTGGTTAATTTTGCGATTCAATTAACCTTGCTGAGACCTTTATCAATATATTCAACATAATATTAATATGCAATACCGAAACAAACAATCAAGTACCATGAAAAATAAAATCAAACATAATGCCATAGCTGCATTGGTAAGTTCACATAGTAGCCAGTATTCAAAATGACATTCATGATACAATAAGCATAAAATAAAATGACGTTCATGATACATATAGAAAGAACATTCAATTACTTTAAGTGTCTAAACACTTCTTTGTAAACAACATTGGTCGTCTTATTCGTAACTTCACCATCTTCGTCTAAAATTAGTATTTTTGCTCCGGATCTACTCTTTACTCTTTACTCTTCATTTAGCAACATATAATTGTCCATGGGTGAATACAGGTTGTTTTAAAAATAAACCAACTCGTGCAAGTGATTGTCCTTGACTCTTATTGATCGTCATTACGAAGCAAACACATATGGGAAATTGCCTTCTCTAGAACTTTAATGGAATCTTTTTGTCCGATGGTACCATAGTAATTCTTGGAATATAAGTTCGGGTTCCAATGGTACCTCTAATATTTACTACGCAAACTCCTAAGTGGATATCTATTTGGCATTGTATTTTCTTTATTTGACAACCTTATGCTGGATGTAGATAAATTGCTATCAGAGTTTGGAATGTTTTTACTTGGATAACATTTTCTATTATCCAAATATATCCTTCTAACTTTCCTATTGACAAAAGCAGTAGTAGGACTAACAGGTTCCGGAGTAATAACTGTAAAAACCCATCCACATAAGCATGGAAATAAACGTCACTTCACATTGTTTACAAAAATAAATAGTGGCTGAAAAATAAATGATTATATATAGTAGATTAAAGTCAATATATTTTGATCCACACCATTTGTAATTTGTGACAAAGGCGTTGTTATAAAATTACCTACAAAAAATTGAAGCAACATTATAACAAAGTAAATCAAATACAAATTAGCCAACACCTATGTTTAAACTAACATTATATGTAAGTAATAACAATGTTACCATCGGATGTATCATTGTTGTTGAGAGTATTTGGTAAACATGATGATGAATCCCCAATTGGTCTTTTAGACATGTTCCTTCAAGTCAAAATAAAAAAAAAATTATAAGACTATATCATTTTTAAGGTCTGTTTACTGACATCTGTTTGAAGGAACAAATGTTTCAGACATATCTCCTTAAGGGTAGTGGGTCTGTTAAGGAGATCTTTATAAAACAGCTGTTACTACAAACAGTTGTTGATTCAAACAGATATTCCTTTAACAGTTTCCTTTAAACAGTTGTTACTAACAGCTGTTTTAGAAAGATCTCATTGACAGACCCACTGCCGTTAAACAAATGTTACCAAACACAATTCTACTATTTAAATTATCTATTAACCACGTGCGTTGACACGTGCTGTATCTACCCATATACATCATCATCACAAACAAAATACAAATAAGAATCCATACATACACCATCTAAGAAGTGGTGTTGTATTAATAAAAAAACTTTCACATGTGCCCTTTGTTAAGCATTTGTAGTGATGTTGGTGATCAAACAAATATTCTACAAAAGATTGAAAGAATGAATATAAAAATTATTAAAATTAACAAAAAAAGAAGTTTGATACCAACCTGAATGCTAAAATTCTAAACTTGTTCCCTTTAATTCACAATATCATCAGGATGCAATTCATGGTCGATATCTCCATTGTCTGCGATAAAAAAATAAGCCCGTAAATGAGTGTTTCCATCTTTAATCAAACCTCAAAGTCAATAATACATTAGAAATCAGTTAACACTTTATGACAAAAATTGCTTCATCGAAAAAAAAAACTAACAAATTTTATTTAACATAATGATTAGGCATATTCACATCAATTAGATTCCTTCTCCATTCTATGGCTAATAAATAAAAATTAAAAACAATATTTCATTCTGAAGATATCACCTAAGTGTAACTAAAATATAACTTCATAGAATAAATAAATAAATAAATAGAAGCAAAATGTTACCTTATAAACCTGAAACAACCTTTCAGCTCATCAAGACGTGATTCATTAAATAATGGATATATCTTCGTCTAAGCACATTGTTAAGCAAAAGAACCAATTAAAAGTAAGATGATGTTACTGTACTTAAGAATATTAACAATATTGAACTTTTTAAAGGAAAAAAGATATCGACTAATATACAATATTATTAATTGGGCAAAAAAATTCTAGCGCCACAAACCTTGGCCATTAGAGATAATTACCTAAACAAAAAACATAGCGAGATGCTAAGTGACTGTTTGGTTGAGATGAGGTTTCGTCAATTTTAACCCGGTTGCTTAGACCACTCATACTGTTATTCAAACTCTTTCAGCATATTTAACCCAAAATAAAAAACACAAAAACATCCATTAAGATTACAGATCAAATATTGCAAATAAAAAATTACAAAATCGTTTGATTTATAAGAAAAAAAGAGGCTACCTGCTTCGATGAGATCAAAGCAGCAGATGTCGAGCAGAAGGTCAAAAAATCCAATAGATGCAGACTGAGAGGAGATGGGGAAGAATTAGGGTTTCTGATTAAAGAGGACCCGTGTGTTATCTTATTATGGTCAAAAGGTAGTGTGTTGGAAAATGAAAGTGAGGGGAATAGAGCATCGATTGAGAGAGAAGATCATTAGGGTTTCTTAGAAAAATGAGAAGGAAAGTAGAGTGTAAAGGAAGCTTGTTAGAGTATTCAAAAGAGAACCGGGTTATAACAAAAATGGAGCACCGCATTTTGACCCGAAATAATGAGCGGGAAAAAAAGTCTAAGAAGCCCACAAAATATGCCATGTGTCCCTCATAGCTTTCATTTATATATTATAGAAGATTTTGAATGAAAGCATTCATCAATAGTTTTCACCTCTTATATCTTTTATAAACTTTAATTTAAAAAGACTAATGCCACAGCAATGTTTCATCCCCAGGTGGGCAAGGTTTTGTCTTTAGTAGACTAGGGTTTGCAATTCAAAAGGGGTGGCGGCGCAGCTTGTTGCCCGTCTACCTGCTATTATGATGTAACTTTCGTATTTTGTTTTAATGAAAAAACTTTAATGAAAAAAAAAAATCTTAGTATGTGATCTTGATATATAACATATAATTGAAATTACACTTTTTCTAACTTAGTTCAAGCCTCTACAGATTACAGTAATAAGTCAAAACAAAAGGTTGGGGAACAAAAGGTTGGGGTTAAAGGCAAACACCCTTGCACCGGCCCCATTAACCGATTAAGGAGTGAGTCAAGGGGCAAGTCGGGAAACCTCAACAGTTCGCAATTGGTACATATATGTAATTGTGTATGAAAACTATTATACCAATGTGTCACTGAATCGTTTGCATTAGTAGGAGAGATATGTTTTTACAAATTACAATTGGTAGGCATGCAAGGAAAATTGTCAAAATGGTAATGTCGCTGATTGGATCAGCGACATCAAAGCAACCCTCTTGCCAATCATTTGCAGACTATAACATTGTAAGCTTTTGTCCCCTAGAAGTCGCTGATCCATTTGAAGGGATCAAAGAAGCCGCTGAATCAATGCAAGGCATCAGAAGATGCCGCTGAATCAATGCAAGGCATCAGAAGATGCCGCTGAATCAATGTAAGGCATCAGCAGATGCCGCTGAATCAAACCAAGGGATCAACCAGACTTTCTGAATTGATTCTCTTTATCAGCCGAGAACATACAAATACACCCACCACAATTTGGACCACTGACACTCAATGCATTGCATGCATTGCTTTGGTTTATTAAAAAAAATTGTAAGATATGCAGATTGATAAGATGGTAAATAGTGAATGTGTAAGAGAGGTGTAAGATACTCATCTTTAAGGTGTTATAAAATGGAGGTGGAGGTGAAAATTTTTAACCATCCACCACACCATCACAATCTTAAACCTTACAAATTCATAAGAAATCCTACCACCATGAATCCAAATATAAACTTAAACCCTGGTCCCCTAATTAACGATGTCTTGTACCTACGTGATCGACATCGTGTTTTCACACTTTCGTAAATGAAGAAAACTTTAATGAGCCCCTCAATGTTAAACGTAGTGATAGAACCATATGGCGGGTACTTCGTAACAACCCTCTTGTAGGACGGGTTCGTAACCTTGTTGATGCCGCAGGGTTTGGTGGCATTGTAGAATGTGGTTATCGATACGTTGATCACTCCTTAATAACAGCTTTGGTGGAACGATGGAGGCCCGAAACTCACGCGTTCCATCTACCATTTGGTGAAGCTATACTGTGACCTTACAAGATGTTAACGTCTTGTGGGGGTTACCTATCGAGGGTAGTGTTGTGTCTGGAGCAGATGAGACACTGTCAAATGGCGAGGCAATGGGGTGGTGCCAAAACTGGTTAGGTGTTACCCCTGCAGAGAACCAAATGTCCGGCAAATGTGTTTTTAGTACTGTTATTAGTAGTGAATTAATGAAACCGTTTGTTGAAGCTGAGGTTACGGATGAAGAGTGCATTATCCGTGCGCGTTTAATAATTTTTTATCTGATCGGTTCCACATTGTTCCCTGATAATTCCAACAACAGATTAAATGTTTTTTATTTAAAAATTTTACGAGACCTAAACTTAATAGGATCTTATAGTTGGGGCAGTGCGGTTCTCAGTTGTCTTTATATGCGGCTTTGTGATGCCACCCATCCTTCAAATATGGGCCTGGGAGAGGATTCGGTGTCTCGCACCACGACCACCCGACGACCGGTTTGATTATAGTTGCCCGCTAGCGGCTCGGTATATCACAAATCCTAAACAAATATAATGTGTCTGTATGGAGATTGGCATGCCTGGGGGTGCAACACTGGAGATTGTTACCACCAACGCAAACCAACTCTCTAATATTATAAACTACAATACCAATGTTGCATTCTACACGTGTTATACCACGTGTGGATGTAACATCGATCCAAGTAGTTTCATGTGGATGTAACACCGATCCAAAGACACCGCTTTTTTGGACCCCAGAAAAGCGATGCAAGGCGGGGGATGAAACAGGAGAGGATGCCTTTAAGCATGTATGATACAAGTTTAAAACCAAACACTCCCTCGCCCAATACTATTATATCTCCATGTGGATGTAACATCAATCCAATATCACTAAAAAACCCTACCATCCAAAACATCTACCATAGTATTTTGTTTGTGTTGGAAAAACAATTGTGGGATGAAGATGATGTGAAATCTGATGAGGTATTTATCTTGCCCGACAATGTGAATGATCCCTTAGACTCAATTAGCGACTTCCTTGATCCCTTAGACTCAATCAGCGGCTTCTTTTGAACACTTAGAATGGATCAGCGACTTCTTTGATCCCTTAGAATGGATCAGCGACTTCAAGGGGACAATCCATGACACTTGATCAGCTACCAAATGATTGGCAAGAAGATTAGCTTGATCCCTTAGAATGGATCAGCGACATCACCATTTGTGGTTTTTTTTCCCAATACCTACCAATTGCACTTTCTAATATAATATCTCTATACTAATGCAAACGATTCTGTGTCACTTTACATGTTTAATGAATTTCAAACGAGTTTTCACTAGACTAGTGTAAATGTAAAAACTCTATAAACTACCATTTAAAGTATTTTTATTCCTTCGACTATGTAACAGATTGCTAAACTGCTAAAGAACCTGGTTGTTTTTTTTCTTTTAGATTTATCCCCAACGGTATCATTTGTCTTACTTATTTTATAAAATCTGTTTTTTTAATATATATTAACGTGCAAAAACCCTCGAATTATGAATAAAATGTTATAAAAATATGGAGACAAAGTTGGGTCCGGAATATTGACCTAAATGAAAAGGAATCATTAATCATTGACCTTCTTCACATGGGCTTTCTTCCGCCGTTAGCTTTTCCGGAAAACGAATCACGTGATTGGTAAAGTTACTCCACAACTCAAATCACATGAGAATGTATTCAAATAAATTTATATATCTCAAATTATAAAAGTGCAATATTAAGTTTATGAATTTTTTTCGTATTTTGGTGTATCTCTAGCTTCTTGCTAGTTTGTTGGTGGAATAAAAGTCTTTTTTTCTGTTAAAAAAAATATGAATTTTAATGATTTTTGTGATGAAATGGTAATGTAACTACTAATATGTTCACTTGTATAGCTAGGTTGATAATAAAATCAATTTATATATCCGTTACCACATGTCCGAATGTTTGATTTGTGTAATTTCACATAGGTATTCATGATTGTCCACATATGTGTTTGTGTTTTCACTTATTAGTATGTCCTAGTAGATTTTTGTGATATGCATAGCAGTAGCAAATTCTTTGGGTACAATATGGACCGGGTAATAACTAATAAAACAAATAAATAGAGAAAAAATAATATTGAATGGTTTAGTATGTGACCCAAATAAACACATCCAATAGTTGTAATATAACAAGTATTATGCAAGAATAAAAAAAAGTCATCACTAATACGACTGCATAAACATGAGTGTACACGTTTCATTGTCAAAAAAACTCTCAACAATTGCGGTGCAATAGGCAAAAACAATGTTGCCTTTTATAGACGATATACAAAATGAAATAATAATGTTTGCTTGTTTCCACCACGACTTTAGCAAGATTGGCAATAAATTTTAATGTTAGCACATTACCATGATAGTTGTAAGTTGATGGTTTAGCATAATCTTTTCTCAACATCAAAATCATATATTCATATGAATACAATTCATTGAACTTGAGTAACTTTGATGCATCAAAGTATTGAATGAGTCATGCACACTCCATAACCACCATCTTTCAAATTATCTATTAACCTCATAAAAGTGATCACCAAACTCTTAAATATGCATATTCACAACATTCTTAAAGCAGCCAAATAATTAATTTAATGAATGTTAATTAATTGGTGATGTTGTTCCTTTGTACTTCGAGTCTTGAGTTAACATAATCTTCCTTCAACCACCCACCTTATGGTGGAGTGATACCGGGAAGTGATGGAGACACTTGATTCTTGTGGTCATGGGTTCGACTTCTGATCCCTTCAGGTTTTACCGGTTTGCTGCCTTCGGGCGGGTATGCGGGCCGGGTTTTTCCTGGAACAGGAGACGAGTGGACGCGGGGCTCCGTCCGTGCGGATTGGGCCGTCTAATGGAGCTACCTTTTGCCAATGGGTGCTGCGTACGGAGTTCCCCGTGCGATTCTTAGTTGACCGTTGAAAAAAAAACATAATCTTCCTTCACGTTCAACATTTGAATATTATGTTTTCCACATAAATACATAATAATAGAACCAACTTTAGGGAGAGAACCAAAGAACCAGTGTGAACAGGGGGTATTATTGTAAATATGTAACTATAATAAAAAATGAACGGCTCATAAGAAAATCTCAAAACACAAAACCCTAGTTCTTACTAACCGATTTATCTGCTACAAATCATTGCTTGTTTCAATCATAGATGCAATATGCTACAGATCATTCCTTGTTTCAATCATAGATGCACTGAAGACGAAAAAGAAGAAGAAGAAATAGATGAATTTGTATTCACCTAAGAGAGCGATGAAATTGGATTTCTATAGCCTTTTGTTTATTCTGCTACAGATCGTTGAGTGTTTCAATTGATTGATCCCATTCGCCTCTGGTACTAACATCTTCTCTAATCTATTTATTAGCTTGCAACAATCATTACATGTTGTAAGCTATAAAGAAGTAAACACACTGAAATATAGAATAAAACTCGAATATTAACAATCATACGGTTCAACGAGTGTGATTCAGTGTACAGGATTCGATTCCTTCACCGTTTTTTGACTGGTAGATGGTGTCGATCTTAGATTATGGAGTGACGAATTCGATGTAGGGAACACTTTATTATTCTTTGATGCTACTCATCATGCTTTTAAGAACCTAAACCTTTGGCTGCAATTATATTATTATTATTTGTAGGAATTTGTTCAATCGAAGATTAGATCGAGATATGGGAAGAAGGGGAAGGGGAGGAAAGGTTCATTGACAGGACGAATAAGATTTTGACCAAAAGTCAAAATTGTTATGCAGAGGTAAGTATATTATCTTTTTAGAAGGAA
This sequence comes from Ambrosia x helenae, assembly GCA_030844895.1. Taxonomy (NCBI): domain Eukaryota; kingdom Viridiplantae; phylum Streptophyta; class Magnoliopsida; order Asterales; family Asteraceae; genus Ambrosia; species Ambrosia x helenae. Next base: position 11,998 of record JAUTDX010000958.1, read on the forward strand.
GAAGAGGTTGGATTACCCATCATGTGGTAGAGGTGGTGATAAAAACACCAACAATCTGCTTACTATTTTCACATATTGTGGTATTCTCTTTAGATACATAACAGAGTCAATATCCAATTTTACACGCCAGTTGACATGTGGTTTGACTTTGTTGTCACCATTCATATATGTCTATAAAGGATGATGTGTTTTGGATGAGGTGTCATTATTGATATGTACATGTGCGTCAAGCATGCTAATGCACATGTGCATAACGTAATTTTATTAATGATAAAAGTAATGTTAAGGCACATGTGCATTAAGACTGTTATCATTAAGGTCAGTAACAATAATGCACATGTGCATTTGTTATATGGTAATGAAAAAAGTAACGTGCATTAAGATTGAAAGTTTGGTTTTCTTATGTGTTGTTTATTATTTGTAGACAAAGATGGGATAAAATCATAGAATATAACTTTTGTGTTATAATCGAGGTATAAATGGTCAAAAAAAAGACTGTCGGATGCAATTGAAGATGATGACATAATCATTGATCAGGAAGTTAAAAAAGGTTGATATTAAAAAAGATTAGATGTGGTAGATGTCATTAGTGCATATGAATTTGAATATAAAGATCAGGTAGACGGTTCAGTCTCTAATCCGAATATGCAATAATCAAGCCAGTTCCGTGACTATCGGATCGGCTTATGTTGCATACACGAGATACAGATCTGCGTGAAGAAATCCATGTTTTGTTTGCATCATTCACCGGTTATTTACATAAAAGTTCTTACTCCACACATTGTTTCGATTGAATGTAGGTAGTTAATTGTTATGTTGAGTTATTGATGAAGTTTTGTTTGTTGATTATAGTTAGGTTATTATGATGCTCAGATATGGTATGTGTAGGTTAGATTGTTGTTTGTTGTAATTAACAAAGTAATGGTGTTGCACATGTGCATTCAAGTCGAAATACTCTGTGGATAACTAGAGTGATCGAATCGGAATTCCGACTGGTCAAATAAACTGTGTCTAGTGAATCCGAATTCCGAATGGTCAAATAACTAGAGCGACTGATGCACATGTGCATAATTTATATGGTAATGTTGAAATAAATGTTAAGCACATGTGCATTAAGGTTTAATTCTTGTTATCATTAAGGCCGTGCATAGTTTATATGGCAATGTTAAAATTAGTGTTAATGCACATGTGCATTAAAGTTTAATTCTTATTAATTTGGATCTGTTTAATTTGTTGCACGTATTTTACGACTATAAATGGATAGAAGGCAATGATTGTTGGGAATGGAAAGGTGATAAAGACAAAATTTATACGGTCCGGAAGGCAAAACAGTTGTTCGTCGATTGCAACAACATTTTTGTCGGACAGAAGGTTAAGTTGGAAGGTCTGGACTCCTCTAAAGTGTAAGTTACTGATATGGCGGGTAGTTCGGAGTCGCATACCTACAAAACAGAAGCTGCAGAAACGTGGAGTCATATTAGCAGACGATATATGTCTGTTATGCACTGAAGCTGCTGAAACAATCACACATTTAGTTACATGTTGTTGGTTCGCACAGGAGTTGTGGTTTAGGATATGCAGATGGTGCCGGTTGCAGCCAATGCTGCTGTTTGATGTTGATGATCTGATGCAGGTGGCTGAAACAAGTATGAAGATCGATGCGCAGCGGAGTTTACTCAGGGGTATTGTATACACAACCATATGGTGGCTTTTGAATGAGCGGAACGCAAAGGTTTTCTCGGATAAAATTCGGCGACCGGTTGAATTAGTTGAATATTTTAGTGAAATGCACATGTGCATGTAGTACACGTATCTTGTATTATAGTTTTCATAAAGAGATGTTTTAATTTTATTCATGTTTGTTGTCATACGTATGTTTTATTTTTCGATTTATGTTATAATATGCATGTCTAAACAATTGACGAGTTCGAGTGTATTTTATATCTCACTTTGCGTCCGTTTATGGATCATTGAATAAAATTTTTGACCCCTTATATATAATATCGCGTCCATTTAATAATCATTTAGTTATGGTAATTGACAATTCATTCAAAATTGCGATTTAAGAGTGAAATGCACATGTGCATCAGGATGACGTCAGATGACGTCATATGACGTCACAAGCAAATTTTTTTATTTTTTATTTTTTTATTTTTTTCGAATTAATAATGCAAATTAATCATTTTGGTGTTTTTACTTTTTTTATTTTTTATTTATTTAGGTTATATAATTTTTTTTTTATTTTTTGATGGAGGGTTTTTTATAGACACCTTCATATTTACAAAAATGTCACCTGTTCATACTGGTTCTTTGGTTCTCTCCCTAAATGGTGGTTCTCAAATGATCTAATCCTATGTTTTCCACATAAATACATAATAATAGATTTTCGTAAAAGTGAATTACAATCACATATATCATATAAAATTTTGAAACTTTTCTTGAGTTATTTTCACCCATGAAACCAATTCCAATACGTCTTGATCTTTTCTTTGAAGTGATCTTGATAATAAATCCTCAAGCCCTAACATGTGTAGCTTCAAATTCAATAAAAGCGAAAACTTATATGATTTGAAATATTCTAAAATAGCAATCGCTTCGCAATATATTTAAGCAACTTAAAAATGATTAGAAAAAAAAAACAAATTAGATGAATGGTATTTATATCGGACGGTTAATAAGCATGTCCTTTTCGGTTTAACATGATGACACGATTTTCAGGTCATGTCAAATTAAACATGTCAACACCCCCTTGTTTACATGTAATCAGCAGCCGATCATAATGGTTTCTACCGCAGTAAAAATACATGGCAGCTTTAAATCAAATGACAAATTATGAGGTGCCACACTTCTAAGTCATGATTCTATGGACACATTGGGTTTTCTTGTATGAAAAAAGAGGAGAAATGCATGCTATGCCAGTGAATAACTCATTATTTGCAAAGGAGCCTGCAGCCATAAATATAGATAATGCCAAAAGGACCCCCCCTTAATCATACTTGCAATTTGCTTTCTCCATTATTGGAGGCTCATCTTAAAAACTATATAAAAAAATATATAAAAAAAAAAAGTTATCACCTTTTTCCGTCTATTGTTACCCTTTTTGTTGTTTGTTTTGTAAAGAAAACATGGCAACTTCACTAATTAGCGGTACTTGTAACATATCAATTTCATAAATAACGTCATCATATGTTTTTATCATCTATTCAATCAAATATCCAACGACTCATCACTACAACAATTTTGGGCAATAGCAGCGACACCAATAGCGGCAACCCGAGTCAGTATTAGCAGTGACTTGGGGTCGTCGCTATTGCTCCAAATTGTTGTAGTCCATTACCAAACACTAAAAAAGATAACATTGATATTTACAAATACATGTTTATTTTTTAGAGTTATCTAGGCTTTGAGTTTAACGGGGTATTTGTTTCATTGAAATTTAACAAAACTATAATCAAGATTCTATTAGATACATGTTTCTTTTTTTAGAATTCGCTAGGTTTTGAATCCGAACTCAACGGTAACATGCTTAATCAGAGAATGAAGAGAATTCAAGTGAACTCTCTCAAAGAAGTCAACATTCATACCAAATAGTGAAGGAACTCAATCAAATAAACTGGAATCTCTAGCTCAGATTGTTGTCGCGCTACCCCCCCCCCCCCCCCAATGTTGCCGCACCACCGTCTTTGCCATCATCAGTGCCATCAAAACATTACAACTTCTTTAACAAACATACAAACCAAATGTGCTACTGATTCTAATTCCTTTTATGCATTTCAATACCTCTGACACAACAGTTTCACATGTATATCATTCAAGTTTAATTTCCTTAGAAAATTACATGGAGGACTCGCACTAATAGTTAAATATATATCACAAGATCCGTTTGCAAATAACTTTATAAAAAGCATGTTACAATAATATTAAACAAATAATTAGAAAAAACACACACACACACACTACCTATTGAGAGTCCAACACTATTACTAATTGACCTTCAATGAATATATCTCATGTTCCTCATTGTAGCCTCACATATTCCATTTTTCGGGCACACATTGACACATCACACATGTTCCATTCATTGAAATTTGAAAACGGTAGAAGTGTAAGCCCTTCCATTCACATTGTGAATAAAATGCCCATCATTAGAACTAGATCTCTTTCACATGCCCATCGTTAGAACTCCACTCACAACCCCATCATTGGGACTTCACTCATATTGCCCGAAGCCCTCATCTAACCATCCAATAGATTTGTAACCAAAGAAATCAAACAGAAAAAAAAAGTTGAAAAAAATGGAATCTAAGAGACATTGATGTGACAGTTCAAGTGGAAAATGAAACCATATTTCATGATGCCATGATGGTCTAAGATTGCTCAAAACATGTTACACTATATGTCGTGCGTAGAGGTGAGGGATGGCTCTATTGAATAATATTTTGCCACGTCGATGCTTACATGTCACTGGCTCGCGGCCACGGGTTGATCGCTTGATCATGTTATGGGTCAAGGTGATCGGGTGTTTTTTTTACCAAATATATTTAAATATTTACCACAGTTTTTTTTATAAAACATTAAGATTAAATAAAAAGAAAAATACATTCCATTATTGAAAAAAATTACACTAAAAAAACATTACACTAAAAAATAAAAGAATATTACACTAAAAAAACATTACACTAAAATAAATAAAAAACGATTACATTAAAAAAAAAACTAACGTAAGATTGAGCCCGAGCGTAACATTTGTCACGCCGAAACGTGGTGAAAGATATGCCCAACCTTCGAAAGGTACTCCACGTGGGTAAATGCGAGGAGCATGTCTTCGGTTTTCCCAGGCATATCTCTCTTCACCTTTCTGTACGCGATTTCGAAGTTTTTGCACTTCGATTTCAAGTCCGAGTACTTGTGAGAGATGGAGTCATTTGTACGGTCGGCACCCCCGACAAGGATACCAAACTCGGCTAGGACCCTGTGCCACTGTGGTTCGCGGCCACGTGATGATCCCCGGCTTGATGAAGCACCGTCACCGTGCACTTGGTTGTACGCGATGACGAGTGCTAGTTCTTCCTCCTCGGTCCACTGCATCATGATGAAGTTGGTTTTGAAGATTGAGGGTTTGAGAATTGTGAAGAAGAAGTAATATTAATAGGTAAATAAATTGGGTGGGTAATAAATGAATTTGGTGAAAAATTATTTTTTTTTTAAATTTTAAACCGTTGCCAGCCCGCTAACGGACGTGAGCTGGCTCACGTACGGTTGCTCGCGCAGGTGATCACGTGGGGGTGTCGTGGTAGTTGCTAGCCATGTGGACAAGGTTGTGGCTCGCGACAGGTGGCTCACGGGCCACAACGAGCAATCTTAAATGGAACAAGGATATGATACATTTGTCATTGCATATGCGAACACCTACTTAAATACTTAAACTAATCGTTGCACATTCCCAGCGGAGGTACACGGTTCGAATCCTAGGGCCAGCAAAAATACAACCCTTGACGTTGAAAGGGTTTATGCCCTCAGGGACGATGCGGAAAGGGGATTCGAAACGAGATACCGAGGTGATGCCCTTAGCCGATCCAAAAAAAAATTATATCCTTATATATGTACCTTCATAACTATACTAACATGAGCCAATGATGCCATGGCAACATGGTTGAGGTGGGAGGGTTTAACACCATAGGTGGGTTCCCGCCCGGGTGAGGTCAAGGGTTCGACTCCCACTGAAGCAGGCCCGGTTAAGACAATGCATGAGGTGGGAAGTCACGGGTGAGTTCTTAGCCGGCCAAAAAAAAAACTATACTAACATGAACCTTCAATGAATATCCAACACAATCAATCTCTCAATAACTCTTGATCCTTCAATGCAACCACCAAATCGTTCGAGTATGTTGACCTCCAACACTTATGATTTTTGTCCTTTTTAAGTAACGGTCATGTAACCATTGCAGCCCTCCAACGGCTCTTTTCCTCATCATCACGCTCGTGATGTACATCACGAACCGTGATGATTTTTGTCTATTACATGACAAGCGGGACGGTATTCACAAGTATCATGGCTATATCACACATCACCCGGCCTTAAGGCTAATAATTAAACCAAACCATACGCATCATTTGAATTTACACAGAACTTAGTAAGCTACAAGTAAAAGAGAATGAGTAGACTGAGTTGGCGTGTGAGTGAGTGTGAGACAGAGAAGAAATATGAGAGAGAGAGAGAGTCCATGATTTACAAAAACTTCACTATTGTTTTATCCTCAATCATAACACTCCTCTCTCCTCAACGTTTGTCACAAGTAATCATACATTTTTATGCAAATGACAAAAACACTTTCCATTCTTCAAACCCTTTACACTTTCATATACAAATACATACCTTTTTATCACTTCCTAAACAACCATCATTCAAAACATCCCATCTTCTTCTTCTTAAAACAAAAACCAAACCACTTGCAAATTATTTCAAGCATTCCCAATGGGCACTTGTTATTCTTGTTATTCTTGTTACTCTTGTTATACTTGTTCTTTGTTTCCCCTATGTTGCTCACGTTGTTTGAAATCAAAACCTCCTCGTTCATCTGAACTGGGTATGTCATAATTTACTAAATCTTTAATACTTTAATGTGTTTGATTATTATTTGTTAATGCACATATACATATAACATGTGTTCAGAGAATTGTAATGGGGAGAAAGATGACTTAAAGCTGCCTTGTTTTAAGGAGTACAAGTTAGATGAACTTAAAGCTGCTACTGGTGGGTTTTCTGTGGAGAATGTTGTGTCTGAGCATGGTGAAAAGGCGCCTAATGTTGTGTATAAAGGAAAGCTTGATGATGATGATGATCGATTGATTGCTGTTAAGAGGTTTAATAAGTCTGCTTGGCCTGATACTCGCCAGTTTCTTGTATGTATATTATCTTTTTTTTTTTATGTATTTTGTATGTATATGTGCATGCATATGTATGTATGTATGTATCTTTGTATCTGATAGTAACCAATTTGCCTAAATGTTTCACTAAAGTTGGTCAACTTTTTTTATTTGGTTCCTTTAAAGTCATTCAACATGTTTGGATAATTGGATCCTATGTAGTTTTGTTTATTTAAAAAAAAATAAGTTAGGCTAGTGAAACATATATGAATTTTGGTTACAAATGAGTGAAATCTTTTTTAAGTGACCACTAATTAAACTAAGGATTTTTTACATCTTTCCCCCCTGCTAAGCCTCCTAATTACATATTTACTCAGCCCTTAAAATCAATTACATATTTCCTCTAGGAAGGGGAAATATGTAATTGACTTGCTACTTGTGAAATTGAAACAAATGTTGAAAAACAAAATCTTCTTTCCAATTTGACTTAAATTTAAAAATTATGAAACTTGGGTATTATTATTTGACATTTAGAGTAAAAAAGATAAAAACTTTGAGCGACTTTAGTGGGACACTTGAAAAAATTGGTTACTGTTATATAAAGTTACCGTGTATGGTAATGTGATATTGTGTTTCTAGGATGAAGCAAGAACGGTTGGGCAACTTAGGAACCAAAGATTAGCAAATTTGTTGGGATGCTGCTGTGAAGGAGATGAGAGATTGCTGGTGGCAGAGTTCATGTCTAATGAAACTTTATCCAAGCATCTGTTTCATTGTGAGTTACTTTTTTTTTTATAAAACATGTAGTTATTATATAAACAAAGTTCTACAGTTTCCCTACAATGTAGTACTATTAACTAGCAAAGCTATATGTTCACTTATAATTTAAACATCCATATAAACATGATGTATACATGAAGTTAAATCTATATGAATCTAGGGGAAAGCCAACCACTGAAATGGGCTATGCGTTTACGGGTGGCATTATACTTAGCACAAGCATTAGAGTACTGCAGCAGCAAAGGGCGATCACTGTACCACGATCTTAACGCATATAGAATCTTGTTTGATCAGGTAACAACATGTCTGCTTGCATAATTAAATAACGGCTTTTTCTTTCTTCAAAAATGATTACTTATAGCAGAGTTGATGTATGGCAGGATTGTAATCCTAGGCTCTCGTGTTTTGGACTAATGAAAAATAGCCGAGATGGGAAAAGTTACAGTACAAACTTAGCTTTCACACCTCCTGAATATATGAAAACAGGTCAAACACATGGATACACTTTAACTATATTGTTGATAATTAGAATTTAGAATTTATAGTAAACTCATTTGGTTTATTTACCGTATGGCAGGTAGAGTGATAGCAGAAAGTGTGATTTATAGTTTTGGTACCATACTACTCGATCTGCTTAGTGGAAAGCACATTCCCCCGAGCCATGTGAGCTTAACTTCTTGCCTACATGGTTTTAAATTACAAAACAGGATTGAACTCATAAAATTTTCTTCTGTTAAATACAGGCGCTTGACTTGATACGTGAAAAGAATTTTCAAATGTTAACAGATTCATGTTTAGAGGGCGATTTCTCTAACGATGATGGGGCTGAGTTAGTAAAAATAGCTTCCCGCTGTTTGCAATATGAGCCTCGTGAAAGGCCCAACGCAAAATCTGTTGTCACGTCGCTCACTGCTCTCCAGAAACAAGCAGAGGTATGTTTATCTCATGCTAGTTTATAGTTGATACAAATGTTTGGCTAGTACAATAATCTGATTGAAATAGGTGTCTTCGCTTGTCTTAATGGAAATTACTCAAATAACCCCGGCCGAAAGTACAAAACAAACAGATTTATCGCCGTTTGGGGAAGCTTGCTCTAGAATGGATCTAACTGCTATACATGAGATGCTGGAAAAGGTTGGATACAAGGATGATGAGGGGGCTGCAACCGAGGTCTTTTTATTACCTTTCTACTTTATAGTTTTAGCAAGATAAATATGCAAAAAATATTTATAAATAGTCTTTAGCATGTATAAAGTAATTTGTAATTAGTTTTTGTGTTTATTTTGTTTCAGCTTTCATTCCAAATGTGGACAAATCAGTTGCAGGATGCTTTGAATGGTAGAAAACGCGGGGACACTGCTTTCAAAGCCAAGGACTACACTGCTGCTATCGAATCATACACGAGTGTAAGTCAAAAGTCGAAAATACCCATCAATATAACTTCAATAGATCAATATAACAAAAACAAATTTGATTGTTTTGATCAGTTCATTGATAATGGAACAATGATCTCACCAACTGTGTACGCAAGACGGTGTCTGTGCTACTTAATGAACAACAAAGCACAAGAAGCGTTGGGAGACGCAATGCAAGCCCAGGTGGCGTCACCTAATTGGTCAACCGCGCTTTATCTCCAAGCGGCTGCTTTGTTTAGCCTAGGAATGGAGAACGATGCTCAGGAAATGCTCAAAGATGGCTCCTTGTTGGAGGTGAAGACATAAAGAAACTGGATCTTTTTTGGTTTTGGTAATGGTTTATTTCGAACGCTAGAATATATGACGGTAAATATAATCTTGATTTGATCTCTTTTAAGATTGGGTTTGTGGGCAAAAAAATGTATTGATGTTTGTGGGTCTCTTTGTTCCTCACTCCTCAGAGGCTGGGAAGTTGTTATGTAATGAGGTGTGTATGTTTGGAAATCTGTGTTTGGACTATATTTTGCATGCTACATCATCTGCAATTTTTAATACCATTGATTTCTGATTTTGTTATATATGTTTACTAAAATTTATACTTGACATGAAAGGGAATATGCAATGACTTTAAATCTTTTCTCAATTTAAAATAAAGGTGATGAATCCTTCAACAACATTAAAAAGATAACATATATTGATTACAGTTGAAAGCTATGTTATGTTGAGGCATGAGGTAAACCACCAACCAGTTTACAGCTTTGTTAATCTAGAGATGGATATGAAGTTTTTTTTCGCTGTTTTTCCTAAAGTTATGAAGCATCAAGGAAGCTTTAGAAATTTTTGGAATCCTAGACATCGCGACTTGTAACTTAGGTGGGTGGCCTTTTACGCATCGCCAACGATTAGATTGAATATACATTGAATAATTACAAGTGGCTTCTAGACATCTAGAGGATTGCTTCAAATCAAACCCAATACTTACTCATACACTCGAGACTGATTCTTGACGTTTCCTGAGAGTTGAGATCAAACATTTGGTCAAATTGTTCTTTTTCATTACGTTGTCAACAGAACTATACCAGAAAACACGACAAAAATTGCAGTTGGGGACCAAAACTGATGCAAAACGACTCAATACACCCTTTGTGGTAAGCAGCAAGTCGGCGACCAAACACATACCGACTCTATTAATGCCATTCTCAATTTCTTATGTTAAGGTATAGCGAAGTTCCAGACCAGACATGGCAACGGATCTCGTGTTCCAACAGTGACCTATTGGAACCAAAAAGCCGGAAAACAACCAAATTGAAGCAAAAAACCTAAAATCAAACCTACGCCACAAAACATTTAATATTCATAAGCCAAAAGCATATTACACGCATACTAGTATAGCAAAAACATTTGCTTTCTTGTAAAATTTTCACAAACTAACCCAAACCCCATCTTTCATATCCAACACACATGCAACCACGATAACCATAACCCTTTCAACAAAAACCCATTTGTGCAATATCATCAACCCTGATAGTCTCCCTCTTCCTCCTCTTCTTCCTCATACTCTCCCTCATCATCAGCGGTGGCATCTTGATACTGTTGATATTCAGATACCAGATCATTCATGTTGCTCTCAGCCTCCGTGAACTCCATCTCGTCCATTCCTTCACCGGTGTACCAATGCAAAAAACGCCTTCCTCCTGAACATAGCAGTAAACTGCTCACTCACACGCCTAAACATTTCTTGAATAGACGTCGAGTTACCAATGAAGGTAGACGCCATTTTCAAACCAGTCGGTGGGATATCACAAACAGTTGACTTCACATTGTTTGGGATCCATTCCACAAAGTAAGACGAGTTCTTGTTTTGAACGTTTAGCATCTGTTCGTCGACTTCCTTGGTGCTCATCTTTCCACGGTAGATGGCTGATGCAGTCAAGTACCGCCCGTGACGTGGGTCAGCAGCACACATCATGTTCTTCGCATCCCACATTTGTTGAGTCAGCTCTGGAACAGTGAGAGCACGGTATTGCTGGGACCCACGAGATGTGAGTGGAGCAAAACCGACCATGAAGAAGTGAAGACGAGGGAATGGAATCAGATTTACAGCAAGTTTTCTCAAATCGGAATTGAGCTGTCCTGGAAACCTTAGGCAGCAAGTAACTCCAGACATGGTTGCAGAAATGAGATGGTTAAGATCACCAACTGTCATAAAAGTATAAAACCAATCAGGAGTTGGAACAAATTAACAAATAAAGCAAAATACAAAACACCAGACGATTTTATTATTAAACTTACAGCTTGGAGTTGTGAGCTTGAGTGTTCTGAAACAAATATCATACAAAGCCTCATTATCAAGAACCATACATTCATCTGCATTTTCCACAAGCTGGTGAACCGACAATGTAGCGTTGTATGGTTCAACAACAGTATCCGAAACCTTCGGGGAAGGGAATACAGAAAAGGTCATCATCATCCTGTCTGGATACTCTTCCCTAATCTTTGATATCAAAAGTGTCCCCATACCAGACCCTGTCCCGCCTCCTAGAGAATGGCACACCTGAAAACCTGCACATCAAAGACCACATTAATAAGAAAACCGAAACCACCGTCCGAAGACAGGATTTATAAACATGCATTCACATGTAACACGAAGTGAAGCAAAGAGTAAATACCAACCTACAAGTCACATTTTTATCTGTATGCTACTCACAAGTCACAATCACAGTGGAGACAACATTAACCCTAATTTGAACAAAGAATATCACAAATATCTTGAGTATTGTTAATCTCTGCCTCCGTGTCTACTTTATTATGAACAAATGTAACACACTTGAGTTTTCACATATATAGAAACTAGAGAATGACATATATATATATATATATACACACACACACAAAAGCATCATTATTCAAATGCACAGAACAGAACTTATAAACATACATTCACAACTCACAAGTAACACGAAACGAAGCAAATCCGTAATATATCATACAAGTCACATTTTCTATCTGTATGCAGCTATAATACTTAAAACCACAGTTAACAAAACATTAACCCTAACTTTTAAACAAAGGTGACCACAGATATCTCAACTATATTCATAACATCTGCCTCCATGTTGACTTTATAATAATTAAGTTGTAACATAAGTTTTCACATATGTTAAGTGATCTAAAACATATCAAAACAATCAAATTAATAAGCACAGTGACCTAATCTAACACTAAAACACAAAACAATAACAACAACAACAATAATAATAATAATAATATACCTTGCAAGCAATCACAATTCTCAGCCTCCTTCCTAACAACATCCAAAACAGAATCAATCAACTCAGCGCCTTCAGTATAATGACCTTTAGCCCAATTATTACCAGCGCCACTCTGTCCAAACACAAAGTTATCAGGCCTAAAGATCTGACCGTAGGCGCCAGATCTGAGGCTGTCCATGGTACCAGGCTCCAGATCCATGAGGACGGCGCGTGGAACATACCTTCCGCCACTGGCCTCATTATAATAAACATTAATCCTCTCCAACTGGAGCTCTGAGTCGCCGGTGTACTTGCCGGTTACGTCGATGCCGTGCTCGGCGCAGACGACCTCCCAGAACTTGGCTCCGATCTGGTTGCCGCATTGGCCGCCTTGGATGTGAAGGATTTCACGCATTTTGAATTCGTTAGGGTTTGGATTTGAATCTAGAGAGAGAGTGAGAGAGAGAGGATGTGTTTCAGTGTGTGTAAGGTTTGTTTGTTTGTTTATTTATATACGGGGAGGGTTTTGAATACGTATAGACAGGTAATATCCGGGATATTTTTATCATTTTGTGATTTTTGTGAGGGACACTATTGTAAAACAAAGAGTTAACTACCGATTTAGTCCACCACTTTTGTCAAAAATATCACTTTAGTTCAAATGTTTTTTCTCTTATTTTTGTCCCTAAGGTTTTCATTTTTGATATTTTAGTCAATTGCCCTAACTCAGTTAACAAAATCCAGTTAAGACAGGAACATTTTTGCCCATATACACAAGACTTTTTTTAACCAATCTCTTTTACCCCCGTTTCTAAACACAGTATTTAATATCTTTTAAACCATAATTTTCACCACACCACTAACCTCATTCACGCACAATTTCATCTTTCACCATCAGATCATCATTGACGATTGTTTCACAATGTGGAAAGTTCGAGAACCAGGGTCGGATTTTAACCCTTGCGTCGAGTATGTTTGTGGTGTTGACAGGTAATATTTGCTAATGTTGAATGTTGGTATGTTTGTGGTGTTTTTTTTTTCAGTTGATGACCCCGATTCTTTCACAATAGAGTTTCATCATGGTGGTGAACTGATTGATTCTCCAGAAATAAGATACAAGGGTAAAGTCTCGTATGTTGACAATGTTAATGCTAACCTGTTTTCTCTAATAATTGTTAATGATATATTGATATCTCTGACTAAATTGACAAAAAAATAGAAAACCTTAGGGACACAAATAAGAAAAAAAACATTTGGACTAAAGTGGTAATTTTTGACAAACCTCAGAGAATAAACTGGCAGTTAACTCTAAAACAAATGTTAATGTAAAAAAGTGTAAAAAGGACTAAAAGTATATGTCAGTAGCTAAAAAAGTATTATTGTCCATCACTATAGTTATTATTTTTTCAAGTTTTACCTTCATTTTTTAAACGGCAATAACTTTTTCATACTACATTATTTTTTGGAAGAAAAAAAACACCATAAAAACAAGTTTTTTTATCCTCTTTCATTTGCATACCCTATTGTCATAGTTGTTTTTTAAAGTTTCGTGAGGTTGATCGATTGCATCTTTTGAAGGTATAGTTGGATTTTATGATAAACGCAAGTTATACTTGATAAAACACGAATTATACTTGATAAAACGTAATTTATACCTAATAAAACACAAGTTAAACCTGATAAAAGATGCAAGTTATATCTGATAAAAACGCAAGTTATTTATGATAAAATGCAAGCTATCAACCTAGCAAAAAAAATTAATATAACAATAGGGTATGCAAATGAAATAGGATAAAAAACTTGTTTTTATTGGGTATTTTTTTTATAAAAATAATGTCATATGGAAAAGTTATGGACGTTTAAAAAATACGGGTTGAACTCAACAATTGTATGTTATACCTATATTACCATTCCCTATTCTTTTAGAAGATCCAACGTATATATTCCCCTTTTAATCTCAACATCAATTCATTAATTTAGATCAAAAGTCCAAAATCATTTTTATCCTTGTTATATTAAGATACTTTTTACACGATAATTTCTCTTTTTTTATATTTTATTTTGACGAAATAAAAATGGAATTTTATGTATTACAAGAATTGAATATATGCAAATTTATGTTAAGTGATAAACGCGTATATTACACGAGTTGAAAATATAATTAATGTAATTAGTTAATACATGTAGCTGTTAGATTGCACGGTGTGGAGACGTGGAAAGGTAGTGTGAAGCACTTCCACGCTAGCTACACCATTCTGAGGCCAGCGTGGAGCATTCTCGATGGAGCCTTCCACTGACGTGGGGCAAGTCCTGATAGTGACGTGGAGTGTTTTGATTGAGCCCATGAAAGGGACTGTTTGACAACGGTAAATACAATAATTTTTATTAATTACCATTTATTTCAAATTTACCCAATTCAAATGTACCTATTTAATAACCCATTCTCCATCGTCTTCTCCACCCCAAATTCTATTAATTAACAATGACCAACTGGACTGAGGTAGGGATGAGCTCGGTACGGGATCGGTACCTAACCGATACCGATCCCGACAATACCGATCCCGAAAATCCCAAAAACCCAATACCGATACCGATACCGATTATACCGGTACGGTATCGGTATCGGTTCGGTATCGGTACGGTACCGGTGTGGTATCGGTATTTTACCTTAAAATACCGAACCGATACCGATCCCGTACCGATACCGATAATACCGAAACCGAAAATCCCAAAATATGGGTACCGATACCGATACCGAATACCCTCGGTTCGGTATCGGTTCGGTACGGATCGGTATTTTTTCGGTTCGGGATCGGTATTCGGGACTGGATGCTCATCCCTAGACTGAGGAGGATGAGATCGCACTAGTGATGGCTTGTACTGAAATTAACAACAACCCTCCACGTGGTCGATGGTCGACTTGGCCACACATACTTCGGGAATTCAAGGACTTATTCGGTTGTTCAAACCGTACTACCAACTCACTCAACCGCAAGTGGATCGATATTCGAAACAAGTGCCAACAATTCAAGGATCTTCACCAAACAACCTTGCAACAAGTACCCGCCAATACCCTCGAACACGAGGCAGTTGCACTCACGAAAATCGAGTACGAAATTCCCAACGATGGTGAATTGTCTCACATATCGGCGTGGCAAACGATCATGTCGACACTAAATTAGGTTTTTTAGTTATGTTTTTTACATTTAAATTTGGTTAGCTTAATTTTTATGTAATGTTTTTATTTGAAATAAAATATACAAATAACACACCGAAAGAACGTACAACACAAAGGCATAACGAAAGAAAACAAAGACCACCAACTTAATAACCTAGCATACCAGATTAGTAAAACACTACAAACCTCTTCCATTGCTCCCAGTTGATGGAATATTCCTTAGACCGGTTTCTAACCTAGAGAAAACCCAAAGATTTAACCTGCTCTACCACCTTAGATACTAAGAACGAGCCCATTTAAAGATCACGTCATTTTTCATATTCCAAATGGATAATAAGCACAATGGCATGGAATGTTTGTTTCTTCTTCTTTAACACATACACAAACTTATGCAAGTCTAGTATATCTTTAAACCCAAATGTGAATAGTGAGGGTGTTTTACACCATTGCCCAATGACCTGCCACATTAATTGCTCAAATTGGCAAGACACGAAAACGTGTTTACTTGTTCCTGGATGCTCACCACAAAACACACACTCTACGGACTGAATTGAACACATTTAGAATCCAAAGCGGCTCTAGTGGGGAGACACTAAGCCTCTGCACACCATGCCATAATGCCTACCTTCCTTGGATCCAAATTATTCCAAGAAACCACATAATTTGACATCTCCCTATTGTGTTTTTGAATGCATTTTGTGATGTTGTTAACCGAAATTCACTAGTCCCACGTTTTCATCTTTTGCAATTGAACCCATTTGATTTTCTTTTACTTTTAATCCAAAGCTTTCATTTTTTGCAATTTTATTCAAATATTTTTTTTACTTTCAACTTTGGTCTCTCGTACTTTTCACTGTAAGTTTTCGTTTTACGTTTTGTTCTAAATTTTGTTAGTTAACACGACGCAACGTGCGTGTGGGGTTCAAAGTTTTTTAAATGATATTAGTTAAAATTAGTGAATGTAGATTTTGCGTACCACTAATGTATAATGAATTGAGTTGATACTTATACCTACTTGATAGACCACATGTTCCCGTTACAACCCTGCAAATAAAATACTAGTTAACATATAATTTTTATGGACTCTTTTGAATAAAAGACAAAATATGAAAACCCCACCATTGATTTCTTTTTGAAAGATATCTTTACTAAATCATATTTTCAAAAGAACCATATATTTCAAATAGTTGGACAACAACTAAATACTTTTTTTCATAAAGTGGATCAATCGGTTTTTAATAATTAAATCATTCATCCCGTTCATTTATCTTGACAAATACTTGTCAACTGAAAGAAACCATTTAAAGTGACGTGAATCTAGTTATCGTAATTTTAGATGCAATACCTGACACGAACTTACACAATTTTAATAGATACATGTATAATCTCAACAGGTTTCGAATTCTAAACAAGTAGACACAAAATATACCAGTTAATTTTCGTGTCTAAACAGGTTAAATACTTGGTGTCAGAGAGAGGAAGATATGCCAATCGAGGCATGTGCCACATCGGAGGAAGGAAGACAAAGATTTGATTGAGTTAAAAAAATATCAAAATGACCCTCCTTAGTTACAAGCAATTTACATATCAACCTTACAATTTAGTTCAAGTTTTATTCAATAAATTTTAGTAACAATTTTCAATTTGTTAAATTTTAGTTACAATTTTCAATTATTTTAAATCGATTGCGAATTTATATATTTAGTTAAAAATATACTATTGTTAAAGAGCAAGTTGATAACTACGTTATGTGTATCTTCTCCTTCAACAACATGTTACACAAAAAATTTCTGTAAAACACAAATGAGGCAAAATTTTGACGTCAACATAATAATACCGGCTGAGTAACTGGTGAACAGAAAATTCCGAGTCCAATAAATAATATATACGTTTTTTAAGCCACAGTCAGAACAATCGAATCATATGTGATAGAGGAAATGCAAGCACATGAATATATACATAGCAATAATTTGTGAGACCCGCTTAGCAAAAAATTAGGGTGATCATGGGAAAGTGGAAAGCTACATGTGCAAATACATGAACATATAAATAACAATAATTTGTGATATACGATTAGTAAAAAAAAAAAAAAATAGGGTGATCATGAGGGAGAGGTAAGTTATATTATTTTAAGAGTTTTAAAATTCTCTCCTAAACTCTTGATCATTTAATATACATGTTTTCAAGCGTTTTGAGTAGGGCTGGAAAATCGTGTCTTAACATGTTTAACAGTCCCTGACGACGCGAATAAATCAAGCTCTAAACATGAACACGACTCGTTTAACTCATTTATATCTCTTGTTTATAACACAGTTTTATGTTTTATCTACCAAAAAAGGGAAATTAAGGATCTTTGCCTCTTAATTCTAAGTATTTAAAAAAGTAAAAAATTAAAGTAGTGTAGTTTTCAGTTAACAGGTTTTATCGTGTCTTATACATGTTACCCATTGCCAGCCCTAGTTTTGAGCCAAAAATATATCAAAAGAAGCGACGAGTGTTTTTTTAATTTACGCGGCGGGGAACATAGACACTACCAAGGGTGTGTACAGTTCGGTTTCGTTCGGTTATTAAGCTTAACCAAAACCAAAGTTATCTGTTAATCTATTTTATTAACCGGTCGGTTTTCGGTTAATAAGTTTGGTTTATTAGTTAGATTGTTGATTCCTGGTTTGAATCTATTAATACTTAATAACCAAAACCAAACTTTGGTTAGATTCGTTTTCATAAAAATACATGAAATGGATATATAAATACGTGAAATAGATATATAAATACATGAAATGGATATATAAAAGATATAAACGTAGGAAAAATGAATGGTTTGGTTTTGTTAATTTTTGTTAACCGAGGGCACAAAAATAATCGATAACCCATTTTTGGTTAATTTGGTTGATTTCGGTTCGTTTTCGTTTTAGTTATTTCTTACCCTAACATATCATTCTTTAATTAGAAAACTTATAGCAATATTATACTCAAATTAAAGAGTTTTTTTTATTGTAATAATTTTAAGAAAATAATAACATATGAAAAAAGTTATAGGCGTTTAAATATCGTGCGGGTAGTTGGTTTATAAGACTATCTCTAACGCGCCCGTACTGCCTCCGCCCGTGCCACGCTGGAGTAATCCTTTGCGTTGGAGATCAGACTCCGATGATGTCCGAAGACGAGGAGCCCTTGCAGAAAGGCGTGGGTTTGCCTCGGTCCAAACAAAGGGGTGGGCCCAACAGATTTGTCAAGGTATGCATCTCCTTCGTATATCTTCTTAACATCACTGCTTTCACCGGAAAATGGGATCAGAAATTGAAGCAGATGATGGTCTGGTGGTCAGACTATGCTTCTACTTTTGTTCTTCACATGTTTCGTTCAATTTTAGAAGTGTCGAGAAAGATGAGATGTGAGGTAATGAGTTGTTGGCGGTGCTATATGGCGACGGTGGTGGTGGCCGGTGGTTGCCGGAAGAGAAAGAGTTTTTGTTTGTGGTTTCAAGATGAAACAGTTCAATTTTAGTTTTGTGGTTGATAGTTTCAAGATGTGCATTTTGACGTTCTATATATCTCAAATATAATATGATAATATCTAAATAACTACTTAAAAAAGTTATATTAAATATATTTTAATAATTAAGTATTAGTATATATATTAAGTAGTATCCGTCGGTGCAATAGTAACTTTTTGTTTTTTTTTTGTTTTTTTTTTTTTTTGCCTTTGTTTGTTAGTGAGGTGGAACCTCACGTTCTTAACTAGTTTAAACTAAAAGTAAAAATAGAGGATGAGGTGGAAAAGGTAAGGATGTGTAAAGATGTTTGTAGGGATGAAGGTGAAATGAGGGGTTTTTAAGGATTTATAAGGATTCGTAAGGATATGATGTGGCAGCTGACTGAGCAGTCAAGGGCGTCTAAGGGCGACATTAGCATTGTGGATAGTCTAAGGGTGCAAAAGTGTAATTATTATTTAAATAAACAAATGTGTAGTAAAGTTGATGGGACAAATGTGTAAGTATTGTTTAAAAGAAATATTTGTTCTGACAAAGTAGTTAAACATATGTATAGTCAAGTTATTTTACACAGTGTAACAAAAATGAGAAGGGTGAGAAGGATACAAAAAACACAATAGATAACGAAATATGACAGAATGAGCCAAAATATAACATATTGCTGAAAAATATAACACAATGATAAAGAAAAATGACACAATGATGAAAATAAAAAAAAGACACACTGTTAAATAAAAGACACAATGATATAACGTATATTCTAAAAACTTCAAGCTAAAACCCCAAAAAAACTAAGACCTAAAAACTAACATCGTAGGGTTCGATGAGACGATTCTAATGCCGCTTGAATGAGTTCAATCGGAGTCCGTTTGATACTCTTCCTACGACTTCCTATTTTTCTTTCACTGTGTTTTAAACTATAAACAATTATCTGTATATTAATACAAAGACACTTCAATAGTGTCTTTGTTTTAATATATATATTGGCCACTAATTTTTACGTTAATTTTATTTCTGCCACTAACTTTTAGGTTAAATTTATTTTCTTTTAATTTGACCACCAAACTTAGACCAACAATTATCTATATATTGACACTTCAATAGTGTCTTTGTTTTAATATATATATATATATATATATATATATATATATATATATATATATATATATATATATATTGGCCACTAACTTTTACGTTAACTTTATTTCTGCCACTAACTTTTAAGTTAACTTTACTTTCTTCTAATTTGACCACCAAACTTAGACCAACAAACTTTTAACTTTTAGGATTCAAAACTTGGCCACTAACTTTTAGCTTAACTTTATTTTCTTCCAATTTGACCACCAAAATTTTAGCTTTTAGGATTTCAAACTATGACCACTCAACTTTTTTAAACTTGCATTGCACTTTGGCCAAAATTTTAGCTTTTAGGATTCCAAACTTTGACCACCAAACTTTTAGCTTTTAGCCGCGATATTTTTTTGAAGCTCACGCAAGAATAACAGTCACTTAATATTATCTTTTATGTCCATGAAACCCTCCACGCAACAGGAGCTCCCACAGCAACGCGCGATCTTTAACGTTCGCCAAACACTCAACGCAACATGAGCTCCCGCCGCGTTTCGCACAACAGCCGCACCCGCGGCGAAGCGCCGGCAACTAATAGCTAGTTATATTTGTAACACACACGTTTATGTAGTGATGAGCCTTTCTCAAATAAACATGGATGCCTCCTAAGTCCTACCTCGTCCAGTTTTTAATCCAATTTTATATGAATCAAGTTTAGCCCAACAAAGTAGTAATTTTAGTTTAAGCCTTTAGTTGGGCCTTCGAATGACTATGAGCCGGGTCTGTATAGCTCAAATGTGTTAGGTAAGACTCATAGCTAGTGTTTGATTTGGGTTGGTTTGGTCCTTGGGATGCAAGTCAGGATTAATCAATATCAATATTTTATGACATTTTAGTCCAAAATTTACGATCGTAAAAATGATTTATGTTGACATATCACTAACGAGCATTCATTATTATAAATTTATAATGTGAATATTTAAGATGTTTCAGTTACGTTTTACCAAAATATTGGATGTTACCAGTTAGTGTTAGTGTGTTACAACTTACAACAACACCTTTTACAAATGGCGCATAAATGAGTAGAAAAAAAAATAAAAATATATTAAAAGTATGCCAAGGTAGCACATACACATTCAATATTTAAGTTTCTATATATTTGTAAATATGCTAGTAATTAAGAAAATGATGAGACAAAATATGTTATTTTTTTTTGTTTCCGTATCATCATTTGTCTTCAACATACCCTCACCAGTCGCATTCACACGGTCATTACTACCAACTTCAATTATCTCCATCTTCGTTCTTCATTATTCTTCTTCTTTCGCATATATTTATTTACTTTAGCTTCTACTTCGAGTTTTCAAATTAATTGCCAGTGTCCACTTGGCAGAGGCATATGCCTCTTAGAGGGAAGGTCCAAGGTTCAATCGTTGGCAATTGTGTAACTTATAATTGTTGGTGCAATAGTATAGGAGATGTAACAATTTGCCATTAAAAAAATGGCCAGTGAACTAACTTAGAGGTAATAATTCTAACATGAATCCTAACATAACATCATCATCATATTAGCATATCCAATCCTAAATCTACACAAAATCCTCAAATGGGTCAAAACTTATAAACAACCAAACATACTTCTAATACCTAGATAATCATCCTAATAACAACATATCATTATTCTAACAACAAACAACACAAAACCCCATTTATTAGATCACCAACATCATTCAAAGCTTGTTTTTTTATAAGAAACTCATGTGTAAGGTTTAGATCTATTTTAAAAAGGCTTTTATTGATGAAAGCACGCTAGGTTCATATTTGGACATTTTGGGTTCATAACCATAACATAAGCGTGCTTGGAATGGTTTAGATGATTCACACACCTTAAATCTTCACTTGTTTATGGTTACAAGAGTTGTTTTGGCTAAGAATCGATGATTTGAGGGCAATAACTCGTGTACAGAGGTTAAGGGTCGTAAATGGGTGTTTAGGGGTGAGTTAGGGTTGTGGAAATAGTGAAAACAAGTCAAATATGCTAATTATAGCTGCTGTCAGTCGACCCTACCATTTAGGGCGACTGGCTTAGCCAGTCTCCCCCTCCCCTCTGGGGTCTCCCTTCCATTAGGAAGACTGGGTTTTCCGTAAGCTTATCATATCAATTCACGTATACACATATCGGCAAATTATCTAACAATCATGAAACCTATAATTTTCGACAAGTTACTTTTATTATGTTATTTCACCAACACTTGGGATACGAGACTCGTGTGTGCTACTTGGTGATTCTCCGAATCACCAGAACCATAAACGTAGTGTGTGTAAACCGACTCCCGATGATCCACCAAATCACCGAACCGACTCAACTAACCTAGTTAAGCTTGTTTTACAAATGTTTTGCTCAGGTAGACTTAAGTGGTTGTTAGGAATATAACCTGAGTTTGCCGAGTGTCACATCAATATTAGTGTTATCGTCGGATAATTTGACCTTAGTTGTGATCCTACAACGAAAACATCGAAGGAAACATCCCAATTTTGTGGTTGTTCAAATTAGTCTCCGTTCGATTCTCGCTTGGAAAAATTTGTGCTCGAAAAATGTTCGCTCGGTTTTCGGCTTGATTGTAAACGAGCCGCTCCGCTCGGTTCGCTTTGTACACGAGCCAAGCACGAGCAAAGGTCCGCTCGGCTTAGCTCGGTTCGTGAACAGCCTTAGGTAGACCTAGGATTTTATTCCATTGAGGTCTCATTTTTTTCGTTGTTAAACGTTACAATTTTCGGGTCGGTCGTGGTCCGGTTCGGGTTGAGGAGACGAATTTTGGCGTCACAGTTAAACTCTTTTTACCTTTTGGTCTATTTGTGTTTTTTTTATTGTTTATGCAAGAAGTCCTAAAATGGATATCAAAATTTGAGTGTTTATGCTAAACTTCCATTTCTAGTTCTCATGATTTGTTTGTTTTGTTGTTCCCGCTTCTGACAAATGATTATATGTAGATGTTAACTTAATAACTTTTATTGTATTCTTCATGCCTTTTTGCTCTAACAGGTCTAGTTCAGAACATATAACAGTCATAATCCAATTTATTACAAACAGTCTGTTTTCCTCAAATGATAAGCCTCTTCCAAAAGTTTTAGTTCATCAAAAAACAAAGCTAAGATATGATAATATACTCCTAAAACATACCGTGGGGTCATTAAATTAAAAAAAAAACACTAATAAAATGCCTATAAACATGCATCATTTCACATACATAAATAATCAAATTCGTAATTTTTAAAAATAGATAAGGAGATCCACAAAATATGCCACACATACCATTTCTAATTATAAAAAAATGAAGTATATATGTTTTCATTATTAGTTTGTGCCACATGACATGTGACATGTCCCTCTTATGAGTCTTATACCAACTCCCATTCCCCATTTTGTTGATTTTGGTAAGATTAATTTATAGTCTATACTCTAAATCAAATATAATTATTAGATCAACATATACTACCAAAATTGATTGTCACCCAAATAAATATATAACAAGAAATCATGCATTCATTTAAAAACAAAGCATTCATGTCAACTCGCTTCATCAGGAATATTTGCAACTCTTTACGATTGTAGGCTACTAGGCTTCATAGACAAAGCTTTGTAGATTTTAGCTTTCTATTATTTGGAACTTTTTTTATTTTGTTTTCAGTGTGGTTGGTGGATTGTGGTGTTAGTGGTGGTGGGATGATGATGATGATAGCATTTTTATTGCTTTCACATTGCAAAAATCACTCTTCAATTCAATGAAGGTTAGTGATTTACGTACGTGGGTGAAGGGTAAGAACTAATATCAATAGTTATTTATGGTTTGGAAATGTTAAGGTCATTTTGCAAATTAACGACAAACAATTATAGCAAAACACACTTTTGAAAATTTTAATCTTGCTAGTTTTGTAATAAAATTTGCAGTTAAAAAAAAAGATAATAAATACTGAAGTGTTCTTTTACTTCACATAGAGCTAGTGATCTATATGAAGTGTTTCCTAAAACATGTTCTTGATCAAATATATATCAACAATTAATGTTTAATTGACCAAATATTACACATCACATATTGACCTTTGTATGAAACAAGGCGTGTAAACATATAAGAATTAAAAAGATAGCATTATAAATCACTAGCATTATAAATCACGCAATGACTTTTTTCTATATACACGTTTATAAATGAGCATACTTAAGCAAAATTTACATGTAAATGAAATTAAGTTGAATAAAGATAAAGATTATGATTGGGGGGAGAGGACTATGAGACAATGAGCAATAAAGAATGTTGAAAATAGAGTTTACACCAAGGAGAATAAAATGAAAAAGGTTAGTTAAGATGGAGGAACGTGCACGAGAGTGAGACATATAAGAAGACTCCATTCGCATCATTTTAAGGTAAGACAAAAACTACACCTTAAAATATAGATACCATATGCAATAAAGAATTATCCATGACAAAACAACTATTTTTTTCCAATAACCACACAAAAATTAATCTAATAAATTTACTATTTACTAATTACCTTATAAATTTACTATTTTTTTAATGTTAAACAAATCCCGTCACCAAGGCACATCTATCGGTAAAAGGCTACCCACGCTTGTGATCGCAAACATTCAGTGACGGAGCCACATACTTGACAGCGGGTTTTTTTACACCATTCCGTATTATATGTATCACGTAGTTAAAAAATACGAGTGACACCATTGTTTTTTTTACGAGTAACGGCACCGTTTTTTCTTCTAAACCTTTTACATAATAAGCAAATTGATAGTTTAAAATTTTAGCAGATTTAGTTAAATTTCAAATAGTAAACTTTAAATCATTAAAAGACCCATATCCAATTAGTCAACTTGATCCGAATCAACCTACCGATCTGAAAATTTTGACTTAGTATTGTAAATCTGATTATCAAAAAAAAGGACACCATAGGAAAAAATTTCTTGCTTTGCCACTGCAAGCATTGTTGATCACTAGGCCCATCACCAATTCCAAGGAAACCAAGTACCACCTGAATACCCATTATGATAAAACCTTTGACTCGCGTATGATAATTTTGTCATGAACGAGACCCCAACCGACGATCTTCATTAGAGAAAGTCATTCAAATACCGCTAAAATAATCCCGTCTTTGTTCTAAAAATTCACTATGATAAGCAAAACAGAAGTCGTATTTTGTTAACTTTAAGCAAGATTATTAACTATAAAAGGTATAAATTAAAACTTAAAAGCTAGATGAAGACACAACACACAAACACAATTATTTAAGATATCCCAAATCTAAAAAAAAAGGATAAAAATATATCCAACAAGATCAGGTTTGAACCCAAAATTGGAGATCAGCAGTCATATGATATGAAAGCGTTGAAAATAATCACATCATATGCATCATGTGTTGTTGACTCCAATTTTATTGCATCTCATAAATGATAAACCCACCCACTATATTAATATTAACGATAGTATTATATTAACGATAATAATATTAATATCACCCCCCCACTCTTCACTTCTCCGTCACTCTATATTCATTCCATACTGCAATCACACGCATTTTAATATAGCAACTGTTATTCATAGTTCTATCTCTTCAAATTCAGGTATTAATTTTCATATAATCTCCATTTATGTAATGTCAATGCTACTGTTTTAGATCTATTTTGTCACGTTTTGATCTCTCATTTTCATTTTTTTTAACTCTCTAACTATTACTACCAGTGGCGGATCATGATTTTTTTTATTAGAGGCAATCGGGGACTTAACTGAACTTTTAAAGGTGGCGATTACGTAATTTTTTATTCAGTTGTGGTTAAATAGATCTAGTTCAGTTGTGTTTAACTGTTTATAGCTTGCTCTGGTTATTGCTGACGTCATCTTGTTTGTATAGATGGATTATAGAATTCTTAATGATGAAGTTATGTTTGTTTGATGTTAATTATGCAAAGTGAAGGAAAAGTGGGACCCACCTGATTTGTTTGAGTTTAAATTATTGTTGGAACTTTTAAATAATTTTTATTTTTGGAAGGCGACTTTCTTTTCAACGGAATAGGTGCGCACCTACCTTTAGCAGGCCCTAACCCTCCACACCCCAGTCTATGTTGTCTGAACCGGGTCTACGCTGACGGTTGAGTGGGCTGTTAACGGCTTCCGCCCGGAAACCGTACCGCCTCCACACAAGCTCAATTTAACTGTCGCTCGTTAGAGTAACAGCCGGATAAATACGGGTCGGCTCAGGATCGGACTCCCTCCACGGGAAAGGCCAAGTCTTCACCATCATTGTCATATCCCACCAAAGTGGTAGCAATGGGGATCGAACCCGGGTCTCACGAGGATAACACCGGTTACCACTACACCACTATGGCAGGATTATTGGAACTTTTAAATGCATACCCATATACTTACTTAAGATAATCAAGTTAATGCTAGTAATTATTTGAAGGTGATTTAATGTAGTTAAGATTGGTTTACCATTAGATTTTTCAAAAGAAATTTATTCCTATTTTTTTTTAATTTTCAGTTAAGAAATACTTTGAGTGTGCTTGGATTGTAGTCTGCATAGCTGGTGCAATTTGATGGAGTTTTTTCAGGCTGTCAAACAGCGACCGCGTGTAATTGCATGGTTTTGGTTGCTAGTAATTGTTTTTGTACATAATGCGGAACAAACCATATCGGCTTCCAATTATTTGGTTGGGCTTGGAAGCTATGACATCACAGGGCCTGCTGCTGATGTCAACATGATGGGATATGCCAACTCAGGTCAGACGGCTTCTGGCATTCATTTTCGGTTGAGGGCTCGCACGTTTATTGTAGCTGAGCCACAGGGAAACCGTGTGGTGTTTGTAAATCTCGATGCTTGCATGGGGTCACAGCTTGTTACACTCAAAGTCCTTGAGAGGTTGAAAGCAAGGTACGTTTCGATCCTAGTTTCAAATTAATAATGTGTGTATACATATTATAAATTATAAAAGCATGTCTCATTAGCTCTGCATGATCGATAGCAAAGTCTCTTTTTTCGGTAATATTGTATATTTGGTCATTTATGTATTAATTGCTTAAATCTTAATTTGTGTATAGGTATGGGGATTTATATACAGAAAAAAATGTTGCCATTAGTGGTATACATACCCATGCAGGCCCCGGGGGCTATTTGCAGTACATAGTGTATATTGTCACATCTCTAGGATTCGTACGCCAGTCCTTTGATGCATTAGTTGATGGCATTGAGCAAAGCATCATACGTGCTCATGAAAACCTTCATCCTGGATCAGTTTACGTGAACAAAGGTAACACAAGTTTCTGTACAAAAGTGTTTTTAAATAAAATTTTGGGATTTTTTAATAAATTTTGGACATATAACTCGCAGGGGAGATCTTAGACGCTGGTGTTAATCGCAGTCCTAGCGCTTACCTTAATAATCCGGCAGCAGAACGCGCAAAATATAAGTATGATGTGGATAAAGAAATGACCCTTTTGAAGTTTGTAGATGATCAGTGGGGTCCAGTGGGGTCCTTTAACTGGTTTGCTACTCACGGAACTTCAATGAGCCGTACAAATGAGTTGATCAGTGGGGACAATAAAGGAACTGCTGCACGCCTAATGGAAGATTGGTTTAATCAGAAACGGGATGCGAGAACTGTTAATGAAAATCCACGCAGAGTTTCTAATATTGTTCAGGGTGCTCAAGTAAACCGTAAGTTTATTAAACCATACAAAAAGTAGTTCTGGTGAATTGATGAAATCCATATAAATGCACTGATCATGCAGAACCTGTGTTTTGAATTGAGTTATTGGGTGGCCGGTGGCCGGTCGGGTTGCTTGGGTAACATGCCAAAACGGGCTGGACCGGGTTGGGTTGACCTGGAAAAATTTTGACCCGAAGTTTTGAACTTATTAGGAAACCATCTTTGTTTTAATGCAGACCATGAACTTTTGGAAATGGCAGCTTCTTTCCAGTCTATTACAGGTAAACCAGTAACCAAGTACTTGAGCATATCAAGACGCGTTAGAAGTTCTCTTAGGACTGCAGAAAGGCCTAATTTTGTATCTGCATTTTGTCAATCCAACTGTGGGGATGTGAGCCCAAATGTGCTTGGGGCATTCTGCACCGATACCGGGCTACCCTGTGACTTTAATCATAGTACTTGTGGTGGGAAGAATGAGTTATGTTATGGCCGAGGACCAGGGTTCGTATTCTTGATTTCTTATACATTCTAATTATAGGTTTTAAGATCATTGGGTCAACGGATCAACTTTAGTATGTGTCGCAACTGGCCGGGAACACTTTCTTGTCCAAAACAATAGTATTATTTTAAGAACAATCCATGTATTTGAATAAAATGATTTTGGAGGTTGTATGCAAGTGGTTTCCAACCTGTTTGACCTGTTCCCCATTTTGCTGATTTTTTTATTTGAACCGCTTGAGATACACGTAAATCCCAATTGATCCATCCATAAATAAATGGCACAAATTAATTCTAATTGTTCTTTGATATGCATACATATGGCTAATTATTGCTTCATATTAATGAACAGGTACCCAGATGAATTTGAAAGCACCAGAATTATTGGAGAGAGACAATTCAAAAAGGCGTCTGATCTTTTTACCAGTGCTTCTGAGAAATTAAATGGAAAAATTGATTTTCGGCACGCTTATTTGGATTTCTCACAGCTTGAGGTGACACTTCCTAAACAAGGAGGTGGGAGTGAAACTGTTAAAACATGTCCTGCCGCAATGGGATTTGGATTTGCAGCTGGTACAACTGATGGACCTGGTGCTTTTGACTTTACACAAGGAGATACCTCTGTAAGTAAAAAATCACGGTGTGGATAGTTTCTGTAGAGATGGAATAATGGCCAGATCGGCTGGGTTGGATAACGGGTTGGGTTGAGCAGAAACACTTTTGTCCGAAAATTATTATTTTATACATATAAAATGTTTTAGGTTGTTTTATACGTCGATATGAACTCTTTGCTTTTTGCAACATCGACACGTTTCCTTTTAAGCTAATGTATTTTGATTTCACCCGTATGACCTATCAAAGAAAATAAATCATTCAAATCAAGTCACTAATTAATAAACAATTCAATGAAATTGCCGCTTCTACTGCTGCGTTACCCAATCCTGTTTCAGTTAATGTGATGTTTTTTAAACTTATTTTACTTTGCTACACCATCAGGGGAATCCATTTTGGAAGTTGGTGCGGAATGTGCTTAGAACCCCAAGTAAGGAGCAAAAAGACTGTCAACAACCAAAGCCTATCCTGCTTGACACCGGGGAGATGAAGCAACCATATGACTGGGCGGTGAGTTGACTTTGTTAAAGTTGACTTCGTGAAAATATGCAGATTCTTGATGAACATTGATCAAATTACAATATTTTTCATTTGCTTCACAGCCATCAATTCTCCCTGTTCAGATACTAAAGATAGGTCAGATGGTTATTCTCAGTGTACCTGGAGGTATGTCTTTTAATAGCTTCACTTTTCCCTTGTATCTAAAGAGCAAATGACCGATAGTTTCATTTATATATGATCACCAAAATTTCATTTCCGGGCCGTATTTACATAATGCCAACTTGATGTGTAGAAAAATGTAAATGGGACCTTGTATGCCTGATAAAATAAAATAAACGAATATAAGCCAACTTTTGTATATCCGTCATTCCATTTCTTTACGCACTTGTTTCATGTTAATGACCCTCTTTAACTCTGTTTTTATTTACTTGTATGTATATTGGCTAATGAACATGGTTCATGAATTGCAGAATTCACAACCATGGCTGGAAGGCGTTTACGTGATGCTGTTAGTTCTGTTTTTAAAGAAAAAGTCCATGTTGTCATAGCTGGTCTAACTAACACCTACTCCCAATATATTACCACCTTTGAGGAGTATGCGATGCAAAGATATGAAGTAAGTTGATTGTTACCTTTCTTAGAGGTGTCAGTTTTGACCTGTTTACTTATGAATATTTCATTTATCACAACTTATTTATGAAATGTTTTATTAGTTTGACATAACGACCGGCCCATAGCCCAACCTGCTGTTTTTGCCACTTCTATTCTACATACTCTTTCTTATTCTTGCTGAATGCTCATACTTTTTTCATTTATCAGGGAGCGTCGACCCTATATGGTCCACATACTCTCAGTGCCTACATTCAAGAATTCAAAAAGCTTGCAACAGCCATTGTCTCCGGAAAAACTGTTGAAGCGGGTCCACAACCACCAGATCTACTTAACAAGCAGCTAAGCCTGCTACCAGGCGTGGTAGTGGACTCCACCCCAATCGGAGTCAAGTTTGGGGATGTCAAGACTGACGTCCCAAGGAATTCAACTTTCAAAAAGGGCGACACAGTGACTGTTGTTTTCTGGTCAGCATGTCCTCGAAATGATCTCATGACTGAAGGTACATTCGCTCTAGTGGAACTACTCCAAGGGCAAAGCACGTGGGTCCCAGTCTACGATGATGACGATATTTGCCTTAGGTTCAAGTGGTCTAGGCCTTCACAACTCAGTGCTCAGAGTCATGCTACTATAGAATGGCGGATCCCACAATCGACTGCACCCGGGGTTTATAGAGTGAGCCATTTTGGCGCATCCAAGAACCTGTTTGGATCCATCAGCCATTTTACTGGCTCGTCAAACGCCTTCGTGGTTAAGTAAATTTCAACATATTTGAACCTAGCTTGAGATCAAAAACTTGGGATTGCATAAATTCATTGTACACTAGCTATTGTATCATGTAATTTATGTGTCTATACGAAAGCTGAATTAAAATATGTGATGTTTTTGTAGTAAATGTAACAAAAATATACTTCAACATATTATATGGACATGGCATGTTTAGTTAATTTCAGTTATAATATAGGAAAAAGAATAGATAAGTTTTCTAAGTGTTTAAGTAGAGTCAAGAAAAACAAAATCATCAGTCGATGGATGTTTCATTTAAGTAACTTAATTTTTTTCAAACATTTTATTAAAAGAATTCACATCATAACATGAGTGGTTACTTTTTTTATACAAATAGTGATTGAGTAACTTTAATATAACACTTAGAACAAGAAATAATTGTAGTATGAAACAGCTGCTGTTATTAATACTAGCAGGAGCCCGTGCGTTGCGACGGTGCTGCATAGCGTTTGGATGTTGCGTTTGGTCAGATTTATGATTTTTCGACCTGATTCGACCTGAAAATTCAAATTGAATTATATATAACTTGAATTTCTTTTATAAAAAGTGTGTGTGTGTGTGTGTGTGTATATATATAATTTTGTTTATTTATCTCGATCCGAATTCAAACATAAATCAAATTGTAATTTAAATAACTTGAATAACCCGAAAACAATCACGCTAAACATTCATATTCCACCTATTACTTTTGCCTGATATATTATAGGGATTCAAACCAATTTATAATTGGATCAAATTTATCCTCTATTATTGATAAAAAAAGAACATTATGTTGTTACCCGAAAGCATGATGGATAAAGTGAAATCTTGCTAGTTGTTTGTCAATCTCCACGGGCTAATTCAAGAATTATATAATGAACATATGAGTTTGTTTGTGGTTAATTTAGTGTAGATAAGACGTACAAAATATAGAGGTTTGAAATTGTGAATGGTGTAATGTTATACAAACTGTTGAAATATCACACGTTAATAAGTTGTTTGATATGTTTCACAATTACATATACTTTGATATTAGTTTAGTGTTGTTTTGTAGAAAATATAAACTTGAAGGTTACCGGAGTCATTGTACGAAGTTAAAGGACTGAAGATGGACTTGCTTTAAAGGATCAAGGGCTATTATTGTAACATTGTATGTGAGCTGATATATAAACCCAGATTAGGGTTTCGAGATCATTATCTCCTCTCTGTATTCGTTTCAGTAGTAGTTTGGGCGATTAGGGTTTGTATCATCGTCCTCGTCGTTTATCTCTGTAATCTTCTTATTCTTTCTTTGTACTCTTTATCATCAGCTGATTATTATCAGCTGATTATTGACAGTATTATACTGTCTAATAAGTAAACTCATATTTGTGAGTTTACAGGGATTGGGGGGAGTTTTCTGGTTTGGATAATCAATAAAGATTTTGTCACCGTTTTGTCGCTATTGGATTGTGTTCATTATTGTTATTGTTGATTATTCCAGTTTGTGTTGTTATTCTATATTAGATCTATATCTTTTTACATGGTATCAGAGCCAGGTTCTTGATCTTGTGATTCTGGTTCTTATTTTCCGCTGTCTGAGTATTGGATCTGATCTAAATAATAGATCTGATTCATATCTACTTGGATCTGTTATAAATAATAACAGATCTAGGTTTTTTGGTTTTGTTCTTGTCTTGTCTTTAATAGATCTGATCTTGATATATAGATCTGGTCTTATTTCCATTGATAATAGATTTGGTCTTAATAAATAGATCTTGTCTATTGTCTATTATTTGTTTGTTCTGTTCTTGGATCTGGTTTATCTTTAGGCTCAGTATTCTTGGTCAATCTGTGGTTGGCTATTGCTTGGAATTTGGTGGAGGCTATTGTTGCTGATTGCTCTCTGGTCGTGTAACCCTAAGAGAAGGTTACAGGCTACGAGTTATTTGGTGAGATTGTTCCACTCTTTCTTGTTGTTTCTTATTGTTGAGTCTAGGGCAAAGGCCCGGGTTAGGAGGACCGGAATTGTGCCAACTACTTGGTGTCATATCTGTTTCTGTTTGTTTGATATCTGTTTGTTTGATATCTGTTGCATATCTGTTTCTGTTTGTTTGATATCTGTTTGTATTTGCTTTACTGTCTTCCTTATACATATTGTATTACATATTATAAATAGTTAATAAAGGTCTCCTGTGTTAAGATCTGGGTGGGCACCAATGAGTGATGAACCCACTATCTGACCCCTGACACAGCTTCGACCTCTTAGGGTTATCTTGTGATTTCTTTTTTTCTTCTTCTGATTAGATTCTGCTAATCTGTATTGTGTTAGTTGTTGTTCATTGCTATCTGTTCTTGTGTGATCTACTTGTATTGAGTGTTTATCATGGGTGATAATCAAGGTCCTATTGTGCCTGATCCTAATAATGTCAATGTGAATGAAACTTTGATAAGTAAATTGGACATAGGTGACCCTCTATATCTTCACCCATCTGATTCTAGTAGTCTGACCATAGTAAACATTAAACTTAAAGGGACAGAGAACTATTCAGTTTGGGCTAGTGCTATGAAACTGGCTTTGGATGCTAAAAATAAAAGTGGTTTATAACTAATGAATTTACTAGACCTGAGGATAATGAAGTCTTAGGGAAACAGTGGGACAGATGCAACTCAGTTGTACTGTCTTGGTTACTAAACTCTGTTTCAGAAGAACTATACCTAGGTCAAGTTTTTTCAAAGTTAGCTTCTGAAGTCTGGTCTGATTTAAAGGAAACCTATGACAAAGTAG
The DNA here is from genome assembly GCA_030844895.1 of Ambrosia x helenae. Taxonomy (NCBI): domain Eukaryota; kingdom Viridiplantae; phylum Streptophyta; class Magnoliopsida; order Asterales; family Asteraceae; genus Ambrosia; species Ambrosia x helenae. Next base: position 45,513 of record JAUTDX010000958.1, read on the forward strand.
ATGGGTCAGTGGTCTTTGATCTCTTTAAAAAAATTAACTCATTGACTCAAAATGGAAGTTCAGTTTCAGAGTACTATCACAAACTGAATACTATGTGGAAACAGTTTGATGCTATAGTACAGTTACCAGCCTGTACTTGCCAGGCTGCTAGGGAGTTTAATGATCATAGTTGTTTGATAAAATTGATGCAATTTTTAATGGGATTAGATGATGTTTATCAACCTGTTAGAACTAATCTGTTAACTAGGGATCCTTTACCTACAATAAAAAGTGCCTATGCTATTGTGTCTAGGGAGGAGTCTCATAGGAGTTCTAGTGGGTCTAGTAAATCTCATTCTCAAAATGTTGGATTTGTGTCTAAGGCTAATCAAACCTTTGATAGAAAAAAGACTGGCAGAGGACCTAACCCTAACTTGAAATGTTCTCATTGTAATAAGTTGGGTCATACTAAGGATAGGTGTTTTGAACTGGTTGGTTATCCTGCTAGTTATAAGAAAGGACCAGCAGGACAAAATGCCAATTCTAATTTGTCTAATAAAACTGGTTTATCTGCTAGTACTGCTGTTCTTCCTTTTACCTCTGAACAGATATCAAAGCTGTTGAGTCTGGTCAGTGACAAGGCAGGATGTGATCCACCACAGATCTCCAACATGGGAGGTAATGTGGCTGGAAACCATTTTAGTTGTTCTAGTTATATAAGTTGTGCAACTGCAACTTTCTTAGATCTGTTATATAAATGGATCATAGACTCAGGTGCTAACCAACACATGGTTAACACTGACAGAGATATGATCAATTGTATAGATGTTTCTGAACTAGATATTAAAGTTTGTCATCCTAATGGAACAAGTGCTAAAGTCACAAAAATTGGAGACATTAAACTTGTAAATGGAGTTGTTCTTCTTGATGTCTTTTATGTTCCTGATTACTCAGTCAACTTAATTTCAGTACATAAGTTGGCCAAAGACAACAAATTATCTGTTGTTTTTGATGAAAGTACTTGTTCTATTCAGGATTTGAAGTCAAGGAGAGTCCTGGTGACTGGTAGGCAGGATAATGGTCTATACTTTGTAGGAAAAAGTGGTAATAATGTGAATCTGTGTTTTAATAGTGTTAATCAAAGAAATTTGTGGCATAGTAGGTTAGGTCACCCTTCTGATCAGGTTCTAGCCATTCTGAAAAACTCTCTTGAAATTGATTCCTGTGAAAGTGAACCTTGTGAAATCTGTCATAGGGCTAAACAAGTTAGAGTTCCATTCCCACTAAGTGAGCATAAAAGTAAAGCAGTAGGTGATTTAATACACTTAGATGTTTGGGGACCCTATAAAATAACTAGTAGAGAAGGTTATAAATATTTTCTTACTGTTGTTGATGATTTTTCAAGAGCTGTGTGGTGCTATTTATTAAAAGGAAAATTTGAAGTTTTTGAAAACTTAAAATTTTTTTATGAAATGGTACAAACACAGTTTAAGAAAAGAATAAAAATGTTTAGAAGTGATAACGGTACAGAATTTATAAATAACCAAATGAAAATGTTTTGTAATGAGAAAGGAATCATTCATCAAACGTCTTGTTCCTATACCCCACAACAAAATGGGGTAGTAGAAAGGAAACATAGACATTTGATGAACATGGCTAGAGCTTTGATGTTTCAGGGTGGCTTACCACTAAAGTTTTGGGCAGATAGTTTATTAACTGCAGTCTACTTGATAAACAGGTTACCATCTTCTGTGCTTCTAGGAAAAAGTCCCTTTGAAAAAATGTTTGGTTTTAAACCCCCTTTAGCTCATCTTAAAACTTTTGGTTGTTTGTGTTTCAATACAGTCTTAGATAATCATGACAAGTTATCCAGTAGGGCTGGTAAGTGTGTATTAATAGGGTATAGTAATGTAAAAAAGGGTTACAAGTTATGGAGTCTTGATGAATGTCAAGAATTTTATTCTAGAGATGTCAAATTTTATGAAGAAGTTTTCCCTTTTAAATCTGAGTCTTTTAAAAGTAAACATATTTTTGAATTAAATGGTGTTACAAATTTAAATTTCTTTGACTGTTTTGAGGAACAGTCAACTGAAAAGGTTTTTGATGAGCAAAATAATACTCCCAATGATGAAAGGGGGGATAATAATGGTTCTCATGGGAGTACTAGTGAGTGTCAGCAGCCTACCACTCCCACAGCTGCCAGAATAGAGTCTGTTGGTCAGTCAAGTCAAATGGGTCAATCTAATGTTGATTCAAGAAGTGATAATCAGCAGAGTGGTAGTAGAGGTGAGGGTCTAGGCAGGGCAGATACCACAGGTCTCCCACATGATGAGACCAACCCATCTGAGGGTAGTGTTAGTGTTAGAAAAAGTTCTAGACCTACTAATTTTCCTAGAAAATTTGATGAGTTTGTAGTAGAAGGGAAAGTAAAATATGGAGTAGAGAAAGTGGTTAACTACTCTCATTTATCTTTTGAGAACATGTCTTTAGTGTCTGTTTTAAATAAAACTATAGAACCAAGTACCTATAGAGAGGCATCCAATGATCCTAGGTGGATTGAGGCAATGAATGCTGAAATGGAAGCCCTCAATAGGAATAAAACTTGGGAAATAGTAGAGTTACCTGCTGGAAGGAAACCCATAGGGTGTAAGTGGGTTTTTAAGATTAAATATAAAGCCAGTGGAGAGGTTGAGAGATATAAAGCCAGGCTAGTTGCCAAAGGCTATAACCAAAGAGAGGGAATTGACTTTGGAGAAACCTTTTCTCCAGTAGTCAAGATGATAACTGTTAGAACAGTTATTAGTTTAGCTGTTGAAAGAGGTTGGACTCTTTATCAGCTGGACATCAATAATGCTTTCCTCTATGGTTCCATTACAGAGGATGTGTACATGACACTTCCAGAGGGATACTTTACTGAAAATGATGGTAAGGTATGTAAACTTGTTAAGTCTCTTTATGGACTTAAACAAGCCCCCAGGAAGTGGAATGAGAAACTGACAAATGTTCTTCTAAGTATTGGTTTTGTTCAGAGTTGTTGTGATCATTCTATGTTTGTTAGATCTAACAATAAGTCATTTATTGTTCTCTTAGTTTATGTAGATGATATAATTGTCACTGGAGATAACATCTCTGAAATTAATGAGATTAAACTGTTTCTTAGTAAAAATTTTCAAATAAAGGATTTAGGAGTTCTAAAATATTTTCTTGGTATAGAAGTTTTGTATAGTGGGAAAAACATCTGTTTATCCCAACGAAAATATTGTTTAGAACTTCTAAATGAGTTTGGATATCTTGGGTGTAAGCCAATCAATACTCCTATTGAACAAAGTTTTATTGTTACTAATAAAACTTCAAAAAGTTCTAAGTTTCTTGATAACATCACTGGTTATCAGAAATTAATAGGAAAATTGATTTACTTATCCATTACAAGACCTGATATCAGTTATGCAGTTCAGTTCTTAAGCCAATATATGCATAAACCCACTGAATTGCATATGAAGATTGCTCTTAGGTTACTTAGGTACCTAAAGCAATCACCAGGAAAAGGTGTTTTCTATAAAAAAGGAAACAATTTTTCTTTGGCTGCTTATGCTGATTCAGACTGGGCTAAATGCTTAGAAACAAGAAAATCTGTAACAGGTTATTGTGTTTATTTAGGAGAATGCTTAATAGCATGGAAAAGTAAGAAACAAAGTACAGTTTCTAGATCAACTGCAGAGGCAGAATATCGTGCTATGTGTTCTGCTACCTGTGAATTGGTTTGGGTTGTTAACCTGTTGAAAGAATTAAATGTTCAGTGTGAACTTCCTGTGAAGTTGTATTCAGATAGTAAGGCTGCTATTTCAATTGCAGCCAATCCTGTGTTTCATGAAAAGTGTAAACACTTTGAAATAGATTTACATTTTTTAAGAGAAAAAGTGGCCAGTGGTTTTGTGGAAACTGTAAAGGTTGATTCTGAGTCACAAGTTGCTGACATTTTTACAAAAGGTCTGAATGTTAGTCAACATGGTTTGTTTTGTGAAAAGTTAAATTTGTTAGATATGTTCAACCATCAAACAAAGGGGGGATGTTGAAATATCACACGTTAATAAGTTGTTTGATATGTTTCACAATTACATATACTTTGATATTAGTTTAGTGTTGTTTTGTAGAAAATATAAACTTGAAGGTTACCGGAGTCATTGTACGAAGTTAAAGGACTGAAGATGGACTTGCTTTAAAGGATCAAGGGCTATTATTGTAACATTGTATGTGAGCTGATATATAAACCCAGATTAGGGTTTCGAGATCATTATCTCCTCTCTGTATTCGTTTCAGTAGTAGTTTGGGCGATTAGGGTTTGTATCATCGTCCTCGTCGTTTATCTCTGTAATCTTCTTATTCTTTCTTTGTACTCTTTATCATCAGCTGATTATTATCAGCTGATTATTGACAGTATTATACTGTCTAATAAGTAAACTCATATTTGTGAGTTTACAGGGATTGGGGGGAGTTTTCTGGTTTGGATAATCAATAAAGATTTTGTCACCGTTTTGTCGCTATTGGATTGTGTTCATTATTGTTATTGTTGATTATTCCAGTTTGTGTTGTTATTCTATATTAGATCTATATCTTTTTACACAAACTAATTTTTTGTTTCTTGTTTTTGCCTTTTTTTTTAACCTTCAACTATAGAATATAATTGTTGTATTAATAACCATTAATTTCTTGTTTTTTTTTGTTTTGCCATTAATTAATAGAATTTAATTGTTGTATTAAATTTGTCTTGTCATTTTAATGAAATTACAATTTTTCCATTATGTATAAACATGATATGACAACTTTACCCGTTCAGCACCCACTATATAGTAGTATAGATTACTCGATGGATTTTTCAATTAAGTAACTTAATTTTTTTCAACATTTATTAAAACGATTCACATCATAACATGAGTGGTTATTTTTTTATACAAATAGTGTTTGAGTAACTTTAGTAGAACACTTAGGGGCTGTTTGTTTACCCTCTTAATGATTCATTAAGAGGCCCCTCTCTTATTTAGACAGAGGTTTGCTTGTTTGGTTGGCAAAATACCAACCTCTTAATGGGAACCCTTCAGTCTGTAATCTGTATCATACAGACGTAGCAACATGCTAAATGAAAAATAGACACTTGCTACCCAATTTCATAGTGGAACAACGTCAAATGAAGAATCACTATGATTTTCTAAAAGGAAAATTTACAGCTTGGGTAAAGCTTAAAAACAAAACCGGGAATGTCTATGATCCAATTACAAACACTTTGAACTTGTCAAAGGAAGAGTGGCAAATTGAGATGAAGGTATCTGTTTTATACTAATAATAGTGGTATATTTATGATCAGTTATTTATGGACTACGATGAGAACACGATGTTTCATGAAATGCAAAGTGGGGAAAATGATGGCCTGTTAGTTCAAGACATAGAGTGGGGTTCACAAGGTATTGACTATATGAATTCTTTACGTAACCAGATTGCTAATCAGTTGCTTTCAAATAATTCAAATTAATTGTATGCAGAGTTGTGTTATTTGTATTTGGATTTCGTATGTTGCGTTATTTTGTATTTGGATTTTCATATGTTTCCATGGAATTTGAAGGATTTATGTGTAATTTGGATTTTCTATGACGTTTTGTATTTCCTTTTACAATTTTTCATCAATTTGTACACTATTCAGAGCTCTGGCCAAACAGATACATTTCATTCAGCACATAATAGTTCAGAGGGGTAAAATAGTCATTCTGTACAGTCATTCAGAGATACAACCAAACAGCTCTTAATGGTCAACACTTACTGGTTCAGAGCCTCTTACCCATTCAGACCTCTTACTGATTCAGCACTTACTGGTTCAGCACTGCACCAAACAACCCCTTAGAACAAGAAATAATTATAGTATGAAACAGCTTCTTGTGAAGACATGCGAAAGCATGAGTTGGGTGAAACTTAGTGGATCAAGCAGTAATATATAGGATACTTATAATAACAAACCTGATAACTAACTAAATAACGATAAAACAATTATAGTTGTAAGCATCTAAAAAATAATAGTTACACAAGCCCAAAAAGAATTATAGTCATACAAATAACATATTCTTTATTTTTTTGCAATAACTCTTTGCATTAACAAACAAACATAAAGCAAATGATGTTGTAGCCCAGTGGTTACAACGGAGGTGGGAAAGTTTATCTGCTTTGTGGGGTTCCTGTCCGGGAGGTCACAAGTTCGAGTCTCACTCTTTGTTAGGAGGGGCTAGAGGCCGATTCTAGTAGCCCGGGGATCAAACATAAGCGGGGTGTTGTACTATAAGGTGGTGCACGATTCGACCAGAAAAAAAAAAAAAAAAAGTCAAAAAAGAACACAGAAAAACAAATGATTGTTGATGAGTTTATTTACACACCAAAAGCAGAGGCTCTGATCTTTTTTCGTGTGAGCAAATCAAATCACTTCCCTAAACAATTCGAACTTTCAACAACGGTGACAAAATTCAGTTTCCTATCCTTCGATATTATTCCCTCCGATCTCTTAATATATATATTCCTCGATATCCAATTCACTCCAAAATAGATCCAACAGAAGCATCACAGACCCAAACCTAGTAGCAACAGAACCCATAGTAATCATACAATAATACAACAATGTCAGTACAAGACTATTTAGATAAACACATGCTCTCCAGGAAGATCGAAGATGCCGTCAATGCCGCCGTTAGGGCTAAAACCTCTGATCCTGTTTTATTCATTGTGAGTTTTATTATTATTATTATTATTATTATTATTATTATTATTATTATTATTATTATTATTATGTGTTGTATATGTTTTATAATTAGGTTTATTATTGATATTATTGTTATAGTGAGAGATGTTGAATTAGTTGTTTATTGTATGTACAGTCCAATCATATGCGGAAAGCGGTTCCTTCGGCGATTACTAAGGTTAAGGCTAGGCAAATTCTTGATAGTAGAGGGATTCCTACTGTTGAAGTTGATTTGTATACTAATAAAGGAATGTTTAGAGCGTCTGCTCCTAGTGGCGCTCCTTCTGGAATGTAAGTTGATAGTAGAGTGATGTTTTCGGGTTGTATATGCGATGATGATGATGTTGCGTTATTGTTAAATAATGCAGGTATGGGGCTATTGAGTTACGTGACGGAGATAAGGCGAAGTATCTTGGAAACGGTGTGAGCAAAGCTGTTAAGAATATTAATGAGAAGATATCTGAAGCTATAGTTGGCATGGATCCGAGTCTGCAGAATCAAATTGATCAGGCGATGATTGACTTGGACAAGACGGAGAAAAAGGTAGGTATCCTGTTATGAATTTGATCTATCTGGATTGTGTTTGTTACAATGCATTATGTAACTTAAAAATAATATATGTAATATATGTTTCTGTTTGTACTATCTAGCGATGTTCTGTGCTTGTTTTCGTGTCGTTAAATAAACATGTGATAGTTTGCTTTTAGGAATATTGTATGTTACGGATAAATAACGTTATTCTTGCTTTGTCGGAACTCTGACACTTTTATGGGATCATCTATGTTGTATAATTTATCTAGGGTGAACTTGGAGCAAATGCAATACTAGCTGTTTCAATTGCTGCGTGCAGAGCTGGAGCTGCTGAGAAGGATGTATGTGGAATTAGACTATTTTACTTGCTTTGTATTTAACCATTGTAGAAGAATCAATTTAAAATATTGTTTTAGGTTCCACTTTACAAACATATTGCTGATCTTTCTGGTGGAGGAAACCATGTTCTTCCTGTTCCTGCATTCACACTAATAAGTGGCGGAAAACATGCTGGGAACAATTTGGCTATACGAGTAAGCTGGGGTTTGACTTCATATCGTTCATTTCTGTAACCTACTGCTTTCTGATAGACTTTTACGGTTGCTCTGTCTTATGTGAGTTTATTGTAAATGTTCAAAACCAATATGATCAGGAGATAATGATTCTTCCGGTCGGGGCACAAACATTTGAGGAGGCGATGCAAATGGGATCTGAGACGTATCATCATTTGAAGGTGACTTCCTTCCCACCAACTTCAGATTATTTATTTTATTTTAATGTGTGTGTGTGTTTCATTTGGGCATGAATATTGTTGGACAACTAATATAAAGTATATCCATTACTGAATACTGTTGGTTACGATATCCCTTGCATAGCTTTTGCTCAGTAAGTACAATGTTTCTTCTACAACTCAGATATGCATTTATCATATCTGACTTTGCACCGTATGTTTTGATGTCACATGATGGAAGCTACTAATACAATACTATATTTTCTGTCAGTAGCAAGCTTTGTTATCATGTTTATGTTTGTTTTCATTATGCCTTTAATGTCCTTCCAACAAATTTGCATGCCTTAAAATTTTCCTTTTTTTTGAGGGAGTAGCCACAGCGGTCAGGTTCATAGTTCAGACTATTATTTGACCACCTAGTAAGACATGCTGGATGTTAACTCTGGCCTGTATGATGCATTTGAATGAGTCATATTCTTATTGATCCTTAAGTTACAGTCAAATCTTAGATGCAAATCTGAATGTATAACAGCACAATCTCATGATGTTTATTTTTTGCACACTTATTTTCATTGTAACTTGAAAAATATTGGGCACACATATGCTCTTATCAGAAGCATAATGGGCAGGGTTAAAGCCAAATCAACCCTGGTAGAGTTGGTATAAAACTTTGACCTCCAGTAATTCTAAAAGCATTGTCCTGCTGCAAAGCTTTGATGGTGTACATGCTTAATATGTTTAATTTCTGCTAACTGAGCCTTAATTCTTTCAAATTTATTATGTGTACATGTGCAGGCTGTTGCTTCAGAGAAATATGGTTCACGTGGATGTAATGTTGTTGAAGATGGTGGCCTTGCTCCTGATATCACAAGGCATGTATTCCATCATATAAGTATTGAAGTGTAAACATATGAAAGCTCAATCGGTGATTTTAGCGGTCTACTTTTGCAGCTTTAGAGAAGGACTTGATCTTGTAATGGAGGCAATTGGCAGAACAGGGTATACTGATAAACTGAAGATTGCAATTGATGTTGCTGCCACTGATTTCTGCATAGGTAATATTTGTAATTATTTGATTTTTCAACATTGACTACTGCATGTATGCTCTTGTTTGCAAAATCTTGACATCAATATTTCTTTCTATTTTAGGTTCAAAGTATGATTTAGATTTCAAATCTCCCAAAAAATCAGAACAAACCTTCAAGTCAGGAGAAGACATGATTGAGATCTACAAAGAATTATGTAAAGGTATATGAACATCTTCTCAAAATTTATTCGTCACCAATTCCAACGATGCTAAAAGTGGTTGTATATTGAATTAACAATACTTTTTTTCCTTCTTTCTTTCTGTCTGAGTTTTAGACTATCCGGTTGTGTCAATTGAGGATCCATTTGACAAGGAGGACTGGGAACAAGTCAAGTTTTTTTCTGGACTTGGAATATGTCAGGTTTGTTTATTACAAGTCAACTTAGAAATGACTTGGCCTATATTATCGGTACCTTTCTGACTGTTTTGTCTGATATCTTACATGACTATTTTGTATCTGCAGGTTGTTGGAGATGGCTTGTTGATGTCGAATCCAAAACGTATAGAAAGAGCCATTCAGGAAAATGCTTGCAACGCACTTCTTCTGAAGGTATATGCATATTTAGGAGTTTTATTATTAAAACTTCCCACTCAGGATACGCATTGCCTTTTAATACAATTGTTTTGAGGTCTTCTAGAGACATGCCTATTATTGACCATATCTTTTAGATGTGAGCAATGTTGCAGAAGGTGCTAGGCGCTAGGCGGGCGGTGAGGTCCAACCTAGGGACTAGTCGGGACTAGGTGGAATTAGGCGTTTTGGTATTTTTATACGTATTTTATATATATACACACACATAAATTTAGGTGTTTTACTAAAATATGTTAAGATATATACATATAATACTTAGAAATACTTAGATATATACACAAAACGCCTAGTTCACCGACTAGGTCCTTATTCCTATATTGAGTCCCGCCTAGCGCCTAGGTGCCGCCTAGGCCGACTTTTACAACACTGGATGTGAGCTTTCTATACTACATCTATCTGGAAATAAATGCAGTGTTTGGTTTACTACATAGTCGGGTATTTAAAATTCAGGTAAACCAACTTGGGACGGTGACAGAAGCTATTGAAGTGGTCAAGATGGCAAAGGATGCTAAATGGGGGGTGGTGATATCACAAAGAAGTGGGGAGACCGATGATTCGTTTCTAGCTGATCTGTCGGTCGGTCTTGCCACAGGTCAGATAAAGGCAGGTGCTCCTTGCCGAGGAGAGCGGTTAGCCAAGTACAACCAGGTGTGTTTTACTTTTTTTGTCTTTTCTAAAATTAATACAGCTATCATTATCATGTCCCAAGCTGTATCTGTATGCAATAAAGTAAACTGAATGATCCCACAACAGCGGTTTTGCTAGGGGAGAATAAATAAACTGGTGGAAATTTGGTGATCCCTTTCATAGAAAAAATAAAATGTTGATTAGCTCATTTACTGTCTACTGTCTATATATTTAAACATCAAGTTTTTGTGCAGTTAATTAGAATTGAAGAAGAGATTGGTGATCAGGCTAGTTATGTTGGCGAGAACTGGAGGCATTCCTGATCATTTTCTTAACAAAATTATGTTTTTTTATTCATGGCACCAGGGTGCATCAGTAAGGTCTGAAATTTCGCCTATTAGAGTGTAATTTTTTAAGTTCTTGTTTTTTAAATACGACCATAATACAGAGATATTGAGATCAGATAATGTATCGAATTGTTTGGCAGATATTATTACTTGTTTTTTTTTTTTTAATTTAGCTATGACGTTTGTGTTTTGCTTGTTAATTTTATTTATATGTTACGTTCAAACTACAAATGAATAAAACATAAACCTGCCAAAACATGTGGGTTTGATCGAGTAGTGTATATGTCAGAAACAGGTTTTTGATCAAAATTAGTAGGTGTTGCAACCCATTACCCAGTAGTGACAGCTGCTGGCAACAATGGATGACAGGGAGGTGGCATAAGACTACCAAGTGTGCCATCGGGGAAGACTCCCGGGGAGGTGAGGTGGCTTCGGCCCCGAAGGTGAACACCCCCCCCCCCCCCCCCGGTTCTGTTTTTCAGGGAACTCGGGTTAACTCCCCTTTTGCACCGAAAGTTTCTATTGGCCAAGGAAAAAGGGAACAAATCAAAATAAAGAAAGGGGAATGGGGAAGTGGAGGAAACCATTTCCAAACTTTAGAGGAGGAAAAGGGGAAAATGAGGTGGCGCTGACGTGACACTTGGGAGAGTTGGGGGAAAGGCAACCCACACCATATAGTCTAAGCGGCAATAGCGGTAATGGTTTTAGTGATGACAGGTAGGTGTTGTGACCCATTTTGACTTCAGAAGTTTTATAATGACTCAACTTGATCCACTATATCATTTTAGTCCTGACGACTTATTATGATCCTTTGTATAATTTGAGCAAACGCCGAAATTGACTTAAATAAATAAGCGGCGCATATAATGCTTTAACCCTGATTTCAAGAAATCGTTCCATGATCGATAACTCTAAATCAATAATCATTGGTCTGAACTCTGAACTCTGAAAGTAAAAAATAACAATCGCCTCGTACAACAAAGGGAAAAAAATCCTAAGAAAATTAAAAAAAATAAGAAACAATTTGGCCAAATTCTTGTGAGTACCGATAAGTAGACAACAGATTACCCAATGTTCTTCGATTGGAGACATGCCAATATCTTCAACAAACAAGTAACCAAGCATATGATTCTCAGCTTATAAGCTGATTCAAGCTTTGTTGTCTTCTTCATCTTCTTCTATCTTGGGAGCCAAATAGAACCTGATATAACCCATCTCAGCTATCTTGTACTCCACCACTACCGGAAGCTCTGAAGACAAACTGATTGTGACCGTACTTGATAGCGGAGTCGCCTTTGTAAATGAGTTCATGTATCGTAATGCAAATGTCAAAGACACCGGTTCCTTCATCTCTATGATTGTTGCTTCCTCTGGCTGCAATTTTATCCCATTATCAAACAAATACATTTATAAACATAAGCCCACAATTAAAATATCCCATCTCAGTTTAGACCATCGACACATTTCAAATCTTTACAACATCAACTTATTAATGTCCACAGGTTGATTAGTTACCATACCTTGTCTACTGTAGTGTTCTGCCTGCAAACAACATTTGCAGTTCCGATATCACCCCGTGTTGAGAACTTAACGCCTTCCTTGGTCACAGAAATCACAACTGCAAGCAACAACCAATCCAAAATCGTTACATTATTCTAATCAATGATCTAACTGAAAAACACAATTAAACCAGAACTACCTGTATCACCAATGCTGCTGAGATCTTTACAAATCCTAGCAAACTCAGATGAAGGCATCGGACAATGGCATGGTACTCGGCTTCCGGTATTCCAAGGTGCTCACTGTCAATGTCCATGAGCTTCATCTCAAAATCAGCAATCTTATCTTGAGCTGCAGACAACAGGCTTGATAATTAGAAGCACACAATGTGATACTATCTGCTACATATCATTCACATCCATCCAGGTGGTGAAATTGATCTTGTATTAATGTTACAATATGTGTATTAAGGGTGAGAAAAACACAAACACTTGACCAAAACTGAACCAAATACTGGCAAAACCAAACCGAAATTAACCGAACCATTCATATTTTGACATATTTCATGTTTTTTTCATGTTTTTTTTTAAATCAGTTTGAACAAATTTTATTCCAAGACTAAGAAAAATACATCAAGATAGCGGGCAGGCGGGCAACAAGCTGCACCGCCAACTCTTTCTGAATAGCAAATCCTAATCTACTAAACACGTAACCCTGCCCACCCGGAGCCGAGACACTACTATGAATAACCCGATGGACCCTGGTCAGGAAACAGGTAGCCTCCGATGCCAATGAGCAAAGGCCAAGGGTACAAAAACATGTTGGTTTTTGGTTAATAACCAAAACCATGGATTCCATTTCATATATGTATACCTTCATCTCGTCTATTTACATATCCATTTCATATAACTAGGCCTCTATTTCATATATTAATAAATCCACTTCATATTTATAAGAAAAGAATTTAGACCAAGCTTGGTTTTGGTTATTAACCAAAAACCAATTAGCTAATAAAATAGATTAACCGATGACTTCGGTTTCAATTAACACTAATAACCGAACATTTGATCCAAATCTTTCTAATTAACATCATACCACTTACAAAACTGACTAAAACCTCAAAACAAACAGAATACAAGCTACAAGCATAATTAAAACATGTGCAGAACAATGAAACTAACATCAATAAACACAATTAAAAAAAATTAAAAAAATATATAAAAATCCATAAACTTACTAGGGCTTTCAAACATGAAAGTAACAGTATCACTCCCATCATCAGCCTTAATAGTAATAATATCATCATTCCCAGCACACTTGAGCATCTTAGACATATTATTAAGATTCATACCCATGGAAAGGTTACGGTCACACCTGTAGTGTTCAAACCCTTCAGATCTAAGAAGGAGGGAGACGAGTGCCACGTGGCTGGAATCCATGGCCTGAAGGGAGAACCCAGTAGCAGAACAGTCGAAGTTGGCGTCGGTTACCAGATCCTTGAGCGCCTCCATCACCTTCTTCAGTAGACTACCCTGAACTAGCCTTAGCTCCAACATTTTTCCGACCAAAGATTAAAAAATTTATCAGGAAAAAAAAAGTAGGTTGGGGTTTGGAAGTCGCAGGGAAAATAAAAATAAGGAGGGAAGATAAGGGTTTGGTAGTTTTATAGTGAATATTATTTCCCGCCAAAATTTGGGGAAGGTGGGAAATGAGGGAAATCTTTTTTTTTGGCTAAAATTTGAATCCTCTTTTGGCTTTAAAAAAAAAATCATTGATGTTGTGTTTAGGCTGTGTGTTACGGTTTAACATCCAAAACATGGTTAACCCATTAGGGCATGAAATACCATCTTGATGGGTTGTGATCGGGGCGTGAATGGTTTTTTTGTGGGCAATTTAATGGGTGTTTGAAAGAGGTGTGGCGTTGAAATCCATTTTTTAACAATCTGAATCATATGCTTTTACTTTAGACTCGATCTTATTTTTTTTCTTTTATTTAACGTTCATGCAAACTATTACGCACTTTAGAGAAAGAAATGAGTAAACCCGTAATGCCTAAACGATGGCTATATAGGTTAATGTAATTCATATCATATTAATATGATTACTAGGTAAATATATAGGAATCTTAATTTTTTTTTCTATTTTTTTGTGTTTACTTTAATAAATAATTCAAAAACACATAAACGCGGCAAATTACATCAAGATAGCGGGCAGACGGGCAAATTAGTGTAAGAAGGGGATTTGGCATTCGAATGTTTAGGTGAGTTTTTAGATTGGTCTATTCACTAACATTTTGGACACACCTTGTAATTATCACACAATTCTTTCATACATCATCTCAAATAAAAATTAGAAACCCTGTTATACTTAATTAAACAAATATCAATATTTTCTCTTCTTTCCATGTTTACCTTGTGATTAATCATCCAACTTGTTACCTTCATTCCATTTCTTTTAAATCTTTACTAATGAAAAAATGAAAAAATGCAAGGTAAAGCATAATTATTACTTTAATCATTATACAACAAATCTAATTGGGGCCATTATTTGTTACATGCATCAAATACTTCTAAACCATCTGATAATTCCATTTTACTTTTTACACCCTAATTACAACTCACACTTAGGTACAAGATACACCCTAGCTTTCACCACATATCCATCTCCAAGCTTAAACCCTGGACTCACTGGAAAACCAACCACATGCACCCTTCCTCCAACAGCCCTCACCACACTCTCCATATACTCCGGGTGAAACTCCGCCCCTCTACTCCCTTCAAAATGACTCGGCAACGGATCCAATGAAAACGCGACCAAATGCAGCATCCACACCGCCTTTGCCACCGCCAAAAACTCGCCATAAAACCGGCTCCTAGGATGGTTTCCAGCCAAAACCTGACGTCTCTGCTCCAAATCCCCAAACAAAGACTCCTCCATCTTTGGGTGCACAATTGAAAGATACTTATTTGTACAAAATTTTCCAAACATACACGTTGGCAATATTCCTAGAAGCTCCATTGGATCCATTGATTTCATATCAGAGTACTGCGTGAAACATTCTAATCGGAATTGGTCAGCATTTAGAACAGACGAAAGACTTCCGTCTATGTAAAACGTCTCGTGTTCAAACCCTTGGAAGAACTTCCTATTCACATATGATTCGAGTGAGTATTTTGCTTTACTTGATCCCACGGTATTTGTTGTGGTGCCTGTAATGGACTTCACGGTTGCGTTGATGTCCCAATGTGCAGCTTTCATTAGTGAGAGAAGTAGTAACGATAAGGTTCTAGAACCTTCTTTAACTGCGTGCATGCATGCTTCGAACATGTCTGGAACCGCAGTTAAAGCAGGTGAAATTGTGCTAGACACTGAATGACGATGTAGTTGGCTACTGCAGCTTACTCGTCTTCTTGATTGATGAATATTTGATCTAGTTTTTCTACCACTTGTAATTACATTGTAGGTTGTGGCATCCTTCTTCAATTTTTGTCTCAAACTTTCAACCTCTGCATCTTTGTTCTTCATCTCCGTCTTCATTTCCTCCATAGCCGCCTCATACGGCGCCACCACCTCCCTAATCGTTGCGGCCGACAGCCTCCTGTTCCCGACGGTTCGTCTGAACCTTTCTCTCAAAACCCCTAACCTTTTCATGTCCGCCACAACTGCCACGTCGGATAACCTAATCTTATCAGCATCCCAAGGACAATGCGCCTCTTGTAGGCTAACGTACGCCTTTTTCATAGATGACACGGTTTCAAACACTTCACCTATCAATGTCATTATTTCCATCTCCCTTGTTGTTGCAGTCTCTAAATAGTCTTGTTCTTGTTCGTCTTCGTTGTAATTGTCTTGTTGTTGTTGTTCGTAATTAGTGTCGTCTTGTTGGTCGTGGTATTCGGAATTGTCGTCGGTGAAGTTGGTGGTGGAACCGAGCGGGTGCAGCATGCAGGAGGCGGTGACACGGTGGATTAAATCCGAGAAATTGGAAATCTTGTTTGTCACCTTCTTGATTCCTCCATTGTTTCTGTTAAAATAAAACAAAATAATTTCACTTGTGTTGACAAAAACATATGGGTGCAATGCAAAATTTCGGTTCAGTAAATTATAAAAAGATTAAGAATTTGTGCAACGGTTTTCACCAGTTCAGGGACTTTGGGCTAAACCATAGTCACATAGTTCGCAGTGCGCTCCGGTACGGAACGTGGAACGGGGTCGCAATTCGCTAGGTCCCTAAAATTCGGTACGGGTGGGGGTAGGCTCATTTCGGATCGTTCCGGTACGATGTACCATATAATGTGGTACGATGTACCAATTAAACTTAATATTAAGCTTTATTTATGATTTTATATATACAACATATGTTATATGTACTAACATCTTGATGTACTAAATTTTAATAGTCTAGGGTTAAAATTGACAAAAACTATAACTAAAGGGGAAGTTGTAATTTAGTTGAAAGAAAAGGTGTAAATAGGAAAAAGGAAGACACTTTTGTTTAGGACCCTAACAATCATCTTCACCCAAACTAAATTTTTCATAACCCTAAAGTACAGCCGCCTCTTGTCTCTTCCATGGTGGCTCCATCTAAAGTTCCAAACCTAAAAATAAGAGGTTTGGATTGCTCCAGTTCATAATCCGAACACGATCCAGTAACAAAAGCTGAAAAGCATCATGCTCTGCCTCTTGATTCGGTACACATCAGGTACGATTGAATAGCTTTTTTGGAACGTCCTTGTGGTGGTCGGAAATGCGATCCCAAGCGTTCCTGGATCGTGTTCGTACCGCGTTTCGGAACGGACGAACCAAGTCGAAAATCGTGGCATGCCTAGCGAATTATGTGACTATGGGCTAAACTATGCAAAGGAACAGTAGGTGTGAAGTGGAGTCTCGTCCATTTTGTTGGACTCAATCTGGCTGCAATGGTGGGGACCACACATCATTTTTTAATTTTTTTTTTTATAAATGTGGGGTGTTAAGTAGAGGTTTGTATTGGTTAGCGTTGGAGGAATATTGTATTTTTTTTAAGGTAGTGGTTTGGATTGATGTGGCGCTGAGGTGGGGGGTTTGGATTCCAAATGTCCCCTAGCATTGGAGTTGCTCTAAGGCTATTTGTCGTGGTTCTACACCTAGGGGCGGGAGGAATCTAATTGATCAGCCGTTACATGGCACCATTTTTGCAGGAAATGGTTGTGGATGGGGCGCGAAACATCACGCAGGTGGGGTGTGGAGGGCTAAGTGTGATGGTGGTTACGCTTTAAGGGGAAGTTATGAAGGGGATGTGACGGGTTTGCGTGATGTGGCTCTAAAATGGCGGTGTTCACAACATGGGCATGGTTCCATACCACTCAGTCTAATAACATTGGGAAAGTTTAACAAAATTTTAATTTGTTTGGTTTTGAACAATGACAAACTAAACTGGTTCACCAAGTTTTGTATATCGGTTGGGTGGTTTAAATTTAGCCTTTTGTAATAGATCATAGCCTTGTTACCATACTTCGGAACGGGAGTTTGGGTTCTTACACTACTAACGTACTTCCTAAGCTAACCCTCGCCATTTGTGGTTAACTCCAGTCTAACGAGATTTTGTATAGAATATGTTATATATGAGTTTTGGTTCTAGATCTCACAAATAAGCTATAGTTTTTGATAAATTTGAATATAAATAAATGTTGTTTATTTATCTCTTACGTGTTGCTTGTCTTCTTCGGTTTCAACGGCTTTTCACCAATGAAGATGTTATCTGGATCTAAGTTGAACGATGTGGTGTCCTTAAACTGAACATGTGACATTGGTTCCAAAGATTTCAAGTTCATCTTCAGACTTCTTCTGAAACAATAGACGGTTTTGTTAAGATTGTTTAACTAGTTAAAACAAATTTATTCCAAATAATATAGATATAAAAATCACCTTCGATTATGCGATTTGCATCCTCCACATAACATGTTTGGAAACATATTCTTACTCGATTATGTGTACATGCTTTGAGATCAAATGGAGTTTATTTATACTCAACAAGAAAATAATTGAAATGCATTAAGGACCTTTAAGTGTAGGCCATTTTGCAATCAAGACCTTCCACTTCTAATCCGTTCTAATTTTTCCCTGTTAATCACATTCATGTATTCATATTCATTAATCATACTAGGGGCATGTGCGATGAGCTAGGGAATACAAACACTGGTAATCAAGGAACATGTTAACTTTTTCTGAATTAAAAAAAAAAACCATAGCAATAAGATGTTTTAATGGTGTGATTTCCTTTTCTTTAAAGTTATTAACATATAAAAAGTTATATCTGCTTAAAAATTGTGAGAATAATTAGTTTAATAGTTGTATTACTAAAATTACATTTTTATTCTCTTTATATGTATTATTCAGTGTGCCGCAACGCGCGCGTTAGGAAACCTAGTGTATTATTATAGATAATAAGCTATACAAGAGTATGTTTTAGAACGTCACATACTTCGATCGCATGACTGGCCGAACCATCTCCAACAGGATGCTTGTGGATGAAGTGAAGCCGCATATGTGTGTGTGTGTGTGTGGGGGGGGGGGGGGGGGGGCTTGGGTTAAACTCTTGATAACTTTGCAAAACTAATGAATTTCCTTTTACATAAACTTAGAATTTTCATTTTAAAGACTTACGACACCAAGTCATCAAAACTACAAAATAATCTTGATTGGTTCATTAAAAGTATCGCTTATCAATTCTAATTCTGCAAAGTTTAGTGCTCCATAAACTTCATTAATCAAATTGGATTAGATGACTCTAAAAATATCCTAACATCATTGATCTTACATCATTATCTCACACGTTTATCATAAAACATATTTTCTTTTGTACGTTGTCTAATGTTTTTTTTTATCATCACCTAATTGAAATAGAGCATAACTTTTGATACAAACATATATAGGCATGATTGTCTAAATTGACATATAAAATAATATATGTCGCAGTGACACCGTTTGTTTTTAACTTGTGATTTTACCATTGTCATTTCGTATACCTTATCACTTGGATTTTTCTTTCCCGACCATGGTTTAACCTAGCTGTTACATCATGTTTTTGGACAATATGTGTCACATAATCATTAAAAAAATCATAAAATTAAAAATCAACCAATAATTTAGTAGTTTTTGATTGCTAGGGACACTACATCTGTAACCTATAATATTTGTAGTGTTGTATGTGCATTTATTTATGTGGACTATTTTATATAACCTCTTTCGTATGTTATTTTCACAATTATGTTGGGTTGGGTTTGAATGGAAAGACTTTAGACATGATAATATTGGCATTTTGGTATTTTATTGTTGGATAAGACATTATAAAATGTGGTTTCAAGACAAAGGAAATTTAATAAGATGTAGAATTAAATAAAAAGATGTTTATTGTCATAAAATATATGGGGTTAGATCGTATACAAGAGGCTAAACAATGCTAAGTGTATGAAGGCTTCTCAATCGTTTGATATTGGAGTTGATTTGATCTCCAACCACGAATCATCACTGCGATAGAGTAAACAGAATACCAAATCATCATTTTCCTTCTATAATTGGGGTAGATTCGATCTCCAACTCCCTTCAAACTAAACTTAAATAAATCCACGACTTAAATAAATCCCTTCAAACTAAACTTAAATAACATGACGAATCATCACTGCGATAGAGTAAACAACTCAGTTACCTTCCACCACAACAAAATTACTTGAGCAAAAAGTTGAATGTTTAATAAAAAATGAATTATCCCACACCAAAATGATACCTTCAGAACAACCTCAAGCCTAACTAAAAGCATAATCAAGATTATTCATTATAGTTATCCCCGTCGCCTTAACTTTACACAAATATAACGTAGTCATGCGAGTTTCTTGAAGACCCAAAAAGTTCACACCATAATTACAACATAACTTTTTATTCTCTTGTCTTTTTATGCACATCCGTGCTTCCACAAATATTTATTGATATCACATTCATTTGTCAACCATCAACTCACTCATAGTAACATTTGACGAAATGCCTTTGAAAGTTACATATATGACTTAAGGTGCAGATTAATGATATTATCTGCCTAAATGATCAATGTCGAAATTTTGTTACAAAACTATAGAAGTCACTCTACTAGTCGAGTATATAACATGTTTAGAATGCGGCTAGAAGCAAGTTAGTGTAATTCTCTATAGGTTTAGGCAATAAATAGGTCAAGGAGTCAACAAGTTGGAAAAGGAAAACAAGAAATCGAGTATGCTATGATTAAATGCGAGTTTAAATGGCTATGAGTAAGAAAGTGTATGTAAATCCCTCTATATTGTAGAATTGAATTCGATAATTGTGTATATAATTGATGTATTAGTATATGAGTTGTATGATAGCTAGCAAAATGAATAAGTATGTTGTGTGATTCAAGCTAAAGTCCATGTTTTATGTGCATATATACTTGTAAATGAATCACAATGTCGTATGTGGTCATGTTTGAGTTGTAAGGTCACATTTGTAAGTGACCAAATGGAGTGAAAAAGTAGTTATGTAAGCATAGTTTGATGTTATGATCGACTAAATGTGTTTGAAGTTCTTGTTAATCTGCTTAAACTTGTTAGAATGTAGAATTCATGTTACGTATAAAACTACAAAACTACGTTGCCATAGTTGAAAACTCGGAATTGAGATGAAAAATGCCCAAGCTGACATATAGGTGGCTTACTAAACTCACCGTCATACCATACATCAGCTTGGAAAACCCCACGCAAAAGCATTTTATTGTACATTTGTCAATACATTTTTATTCGGTACCTATGGGCCCCATAACTATACTCGTAGCCCAATGTGTGTGTCTATGTGTTTCTTCAAATTTTATGTATGGCTCTATATTTTTGTTCACTACTTATGGGCCCTGCCGCCCTGTAAGTCTGTAACTCTACTCGTAACTTTTTTTTAGTTTGTTTTCCTGTCTAGTTGACCTACATATCACATTTCTTCCATCCATTTTTTCATAATAGATTTTTCAACAAGCTGCACATCCCTTAAGGGTTACAGTCACTTTTTTTAGAAATTTTTTTTTTTTTGTAAACGATACTTGTACCTAAAAATATATAAATTTTAGCATGACATATTAACATAGATTCTATTTTGAATGGATTAAGGTTTTTTTTTGCAAAGAACAATTGTATTCACACACATAAATACTAAAAGCTAATATCAATGCATGATTAGGGCTGTTCACGAGACGAGCGGAGCGGCTCGTTTACAATCGAGCCAAAAACCGAACGAGCATTATTCGAGCGCATATTTTCCGAGCGAGCGCTGAGCGAGAATCGAGCGGAGAATAATATAGACGATCATAAAATTGGGATGTTTTCTTTGATGTTTTCATTGTCAGGTGACAACTAATGTCAAAATGTTCGATGATAACACTAATATTGAGATCCCAATGTCCAAGGATGAGGCTTAGATTGAGGTTGGTGAGGTGATGAGCATACGTTAGACAACAGTTGTTGCATTGTGACGTAGGTGTCATATCAAGCGACAATTAGCGATGGACAACTATTAACATAAAGAAGTCAAGACTATCACCTCATGACTTATTGTTTTACTATTAAATCTAGTGTTAATTTTTTTATTGTGTTAAGTGGGCTGGTTATATTTTCTTTGCATATACTGAGTCAAATCCAATAAAATCTTATTTATAAAGCCATAAATTTATCTGTAAATTGTGTATATTTATTATTAAATAAATAAAAATTTATTCGAGCCGAACCGAGCCGAGCGTACCTTTGCTCGTGCTTGGCTCATTTACAAACTGAACCGAGCCGATCGGCTCATATACAATTGAGCGGAAGATCGAGCGAGCATTTTTTGAGCATTTTCGAACGAGCGACGAGCGATCCACGAGCGGCGAGCGATTTGAACAGCCCTATGCATGATTAGTTAAGAATAGCCACAGACCCCTCCTCAACTTTTAAATGTTTAACCCAAATTTTTATAACTTTCTAAAATATTATGTTATAAAATAGTTTAATTTTACCACAACTTAATGTAAGCCACAAATATTTCCAGTGAAAATTATCATGAAATACAGGCATATACATACAAGTATACAACAACATCCAAATGAAGATTTGATATATAGAAGCAAATACAAATACAAACATTCATACACATAATGTAGAAATGTCAACTTAGTCGTTCCACTTGTATATGGACCCAAATTCACATGGCTATCATAATTGGTGGCAAAAGTTTGAAAAGAAAACAAGGATTCATTCAATATTTCACCAAACCTATCTCTTTCACTTTTATGAAACGCAAAATATCCAAAACAAAACAGATATTTATATAGTCGACTAAAATATCTTTTGAGATCTATATAAAATCTTTATCTGGTCTGGTTTCACCTACATACATAAGATTTTTATAGATGGAAACTTGCACGAGACCAAGCCGGAGCGATGCTCATTTGTCTAGAGACGAAGAAGCAAAGATCGAAGGCGAAACCAGAGACTACTTTGACGGGTTAGCGCCAAAGCGTCATACCAAGCCGCAACGCAGTGAATACGCTGCACAATACGTCGATGCTCAACCTGGTGATGGTGATGGTGTTACTCCTGAGTATACTCAGTTCCAGCATCTTGAACAAAACTCTGAGGTTGGTTTTCATACTTTGAAATAACATTTTTTTTTTCTAGTTTATAAAGACACTTCATTTGATTTACTTACTGATTTTTTTTTACTGGATGATTAAGAATTTGATTAGTTATGAACTTAGTGTTAATACAGCTAGGCTTTTTTATATTCACATGCTATTGAGTTGAAACTCAATGTAAATTCACATGAGTCAATGTAAATTCACATGAGTATACAAACTACAAAAACACTTACTGAAGCAAAACAATAACAAATGGTACAATTATTGTATCTATGCATTGTCATGACATAAAAGACACTTCATTTGATATAATAATAGTTCTTCTGTCTTGCAAAGTGCAGAAACTTGTTTATACTGGTAACAAAGTGACTGATGAGTTTGTGGAGACAGAATATTATAAGGATCTAAATGGCGTCGACAGGCAACATCACACGGTAAAGTTGTTTCTGAATGATGTCCTTCATTATTATTGAAATATAACCATTAATTGAACCTTTCTGTGCTCTTTCACTATCTTTACAATCGACCCATTTCTTTGTGAATAATCCGTTTGCCGTTATCTCTAACCGAAATAACAAGTCAAACGGTGAAAATGAACTTAAACGAAAACTAACCAAATGGGTAGAAATAGATTGAACTGTAACTTTAAGTGCATAAGGCCTCCTAGTTCATAAAAAACTAGATTATTACTGAAATAATATAACTTTTGTAGTCATATTTGACACTTGACACATTAAGGGGGTGTTTGGGATTGATTATTCAAAACAGATTATGTGTTTTGGAAAACCAGGGGTGGAGCTGCTTATAGGTTATTGGGTTTTGGTAGCCTAAAATACTGATTATTTGCGTTTTCAAAACGCAATCCCAAACGCAATCCCAAACGCTAAAAACTGATTATATGCATTTTGAAAACGCAATAATCCAAAAATCAGATTCAAAACGCAATCTTAAACACCCTCTAAGTATTCGATTAAACTAGTGAAAGAGCTTTGGTCACCACGACCCGTTTCAACTAATCCATAAAACGCCCAACTTGACCCGTCACCAACCCATCCATTTTATCACATCGACCAAATATAACGGTTGAAGAGTTAAACAACCCAAGCTTACCAAATTATGCTTATTGATCTACCAGACAGGAACAGGGTTCATCAAAGTAGATGGAACAAATGAGACCGCCTTCAATTTGGTCCCTGAATCCGACTTTGAACATCATGCTTCTTGCAAGGGGAACCCGGCTACCAACGAGTGGACACCAGCACCTGCAGACATGGTAAAACTTCATACAAGTTGATTAGTCATCAATGAACATTAATAACTTTAATTCCAAACATCTAAAAGAGATTTTGGTGAACTTTCTATTGCAGGCATCTTTTGTCTCCAACAAACCGCCTAGAAGCGACAACTGAAACGGATTCATTGCTGCAGATGTCATGATATAGCACCTACATTACTAGTGATTGCATTTTGAGTTTAAAGTTACTGTGTATGTTCTGAGGAATTGTGTGTAACTGAAACTAAGATGTGTTGTGCTACTGCTAATGAATAATACCTTTAACGATGCTATTCAATTTGCTTGCTGCTAAATTTAAATCTTTGTAATAATTAATTGGTTTATATAATCCATTGATGGAAATTACAAAAATAAACATTGACCCTCCAATATTTATAAAAATAAACCCTTATGGTTTAGAGACTACACAAATTCCAATATAGCTCAAATTGAGACACGTGTGTGTAGAGTCCTAAGCATAAGGGGGGGGGGGGGGGGGGGGGGGGGGGGCTTCGGCATATCAACCACTTGATTAGAATGCGACACATGACAATGTACTATACATAGAGGCTAGTAGGCGCTATAGGGATGTAGAGACTTTATTTACCATAGACGTGTTAAGTGTAGACTCCACGTGGGCTTGTTGCGTCTAAGGGAACATGTAAAAAGTCATGGTCTGACCAAGAGTCTTTACCATGGTAAAGCCTCTCCATCCCCATTTAACAAGTGAATTAGGGGTGTTCAGAATTCGATTCGGATTCGAAAAATTCAAAATTCGACTTAGTTCGATTCGATTACCAAGAATTCGATTCGATTATTAAAAATTCGAATTCGATTCAATTCGAGTTCAATAAATCGAATACGAATTTATGATTTTAAATGCGATTCGATTCGAAATTCGAATAAAAATTGTACATGCATATTTTTTAAATATATACACACACACATTATTATATACACAAATATACACATTGAGAAAAAAACTTCTAAATTTTGGTCAACTTTTACCATAACCATATTCTACATGTTTACCTTATGCATCATATCACTCTAACAAACCATGCTCTCTACTATTTTTACTATTCCCGTATTTGACATATTTTTGTTTATCAATTTTGTATATTTGTATTTTATATGTTAAAAATAATGAGTTTTATTAGTTTTAAAACTAAAAGTAAGACAATTTATTATTTATGGTGAATTTAAACTAAATTGAATTTATTCGAATCGAATAAATTGAATTTTAAGCGAATAAGAATTTAGGTAAAAATATTAAAAATTCGAGAAATTATATTCGAATAATTCGTTATTCGATTCGTTGAACACCCTAAAGTGAATATCTAAAGTGTAGGATTCTTGTTTGGGAAAATGGGTTTTGTGATCTTGATGGAATTATGAAGAAGGGTAATAAATTAATAAAAAAGAACAAACAAACATGGTGGTCATATCATATATGGAGGCTGAAGCACAAAAGTAGTATTGGGCTGCCGCATGATAACAGAAATTTTTCAATAACAAATCTATGGAATATGAAATAACTACCCACGATCAATCGTCATAGTACTCAGGGTAGTAGTTGGAAGATAAGCTTCCTGGATTTATCTGAAAACTTGTTGATTTCTAGCTCGCAGGAAGGATCGCCAGTAGAGTTGTGCAGATCTACTTGCCTGGCTTTATCTCTAATAATCTGATAAACCAGGTTTGAGATGATCTTGATCGTTCAATTTTGGCGTTTATTTCTCAAATTAAATTCTGGCTAGAATAACCTGTTGCTTATTATGACCAAATTTTACAGTTTTTTTTTCCGCCATAGGCAGTTTAAAAGTTACTGGGTCTCCCTTGTAATAGTATAACATAACTCCTAAAACACAGGGACATGGGTAGACACTTGTTTACTTTTCCTCCGATATAATGTACTACATCCAATTGACGCATCATTCTTCTTCGTCTACCACCCCCTAATTTCTCTCCAGAACCACCAAACTGATTATCATCAACTCTTGGCGGGGTAATATCCGAATGGCTCGTGGCGGAAATTGATGTTTCTGCCATTGAAGCAACCGTGATTTCGCAGCCATCACTCAGTTGAATTGCATACTCACTTCTTCCACCACATATTCATCCTGCAAATTAGGGCAGTGGTAGACGATAATTGGGGCTGATAATCTTCGGTGGCAATGGCACTTATCTCGTCTCATTAATGGAGCTACTATCATCGCAATATCTATATTTTTGGTTCAGTTGGTAAGTTCCACTCGCCTTTAGTTATTCTTTAAGTTCCGATTTCGTATAATCTCAGGTTTATTGTTTTACAATACTTCTAAGGTTAGGTCATGAAAGCAACTGGATATTCATCTTCTTCATCATGGAGTTTTGAATCGAAGCCTCCTCCAAAGTAAGTCGATCTCTTCAACATCCTCCTAACAAGCGATTTAAGGTGCTTAGCTTCTTTTGTTTATTTACTTACCGTAACTAAAATTTGTGAATCGATTCATGAAATTTTATGAAGTCAATGTAATTATACAAATACTGGATCTCACTATGCTTGTAAGTTTTATCATCTAACGATCAACTGATCAAATTCATACGATTTGATGTTAGATTAACTTACTAGAAGAAAGACATATAAGGTTATGTGTTATGAAATAACAACACAACGCAATAACTAGCAAACAAAATGTTCCACCATAGCGCCACGTAGGCGTATGGCCAATAAATAAACCACTCAATAACTATGTGTTGTGAAATAACTAAGTATATACAAAAGAAAAAATAAAAAAAAACACATAATGCATATACTTGATTGGTCAAAAAGGGGTGAACCCCGCTTTCTCCTCCTCCACCAACAACAAACCATTTATGGCCGTTAACCCAACAATGGTACCATCGATAACAGTCCCGAATAACGACCCGGCTCGGTGTTTGGGTTTGTTAACGGCTAAGATGAAAGCCTTCGTCAATCCACGACGGACGGTCTAATAGGTGGAACAAACTTGCATTGTATTGAATTTTATTAACGCAACCTACATCTGATTAACCATACACGATTGGAGTTTGGTGTATGACATGATTTTAAATTAAAAAAATAAGGAAATTTAATTACACAAATCCTAAAATCTCGAACTAATATTATCTAAATTAAATTATTTAAATTTGACTATAGATATTATAATCATTATTTTGATAGTGAAAGCAATTCAAAAGATTCTATGCACTTCTCAAATGGTTTTATAAAAATTGATATAATGAATCTTAACCCGTTTCCTTCTTTGCTAAAATTTCTAATCTTAATCATTCATTCATCCATTATATATACAACACAACCTAAAAATCGGATCAAGATACAATTATATATACAATATGAACTGAAAACCGGATCAAGATCACACAAAACCCGAAGACCTGGAGTTGAAAAATAATAAATTATGCGTATTATAAGTTATAACAAGTGCGTGATTTTTACATAATACATAAAATATTTCAAGGAAAATAAACACAAATAATATAAACATTAAACTTATTATTATATCCAACCTTGGCACTGGAGATATGCATGCAATCATGGCACAGGGCACTCCTCTATGTTCCAGATCTCCTTCGCATACTGAGAGATTGTTCGGTCACTGCTAAACTTACCACTTCCTGCAGTGCTTAAAATGGACATCTTTATCCATTTCTTCCTGTCCCTGTAACCATCAACAACGAATGATCAAGGTCATTTCACATGGTCAATATAAGTATATAACTGTTAATAACAGAAGATAAAAAACAAGAAAGTCTTACTTGTATGCTTCATCCACTTTAGCTTGTGTGTCTATGTAGGTTGGGAAGTCATGACCGACAAGAAAGTAGTCGCCACGGCCATACCCAGAGTTTCCTTCCAAAGAATCAAGAAGTGGTTCATAATCATAGCTTCCAAATGCCTTTGATCTAATAAATTGCTTAGCTTCTTCATATCTAGGATCCGGTTTGAACTGCATTTTAAGCAAGAATATAATATTTAGTCATTTACCATCTCAGGACTAAGGTTGTAAATGGCCGCTCGCTTGAGATTGGCTAGTTAAATGCTCGACTAATCCGAGTTTAAACGAGCTAAAGCCCAAAATGAGGCTCATTTAATAAAGAAGCTTGAGCTCCAGCTTCGGGCATCAAGCTTAATTAGGCTCGCAAGCAAGCCTGTCTTTTACATAAATAAAAACTTATTTATATAAGTTATGTAACTACACAATATACATGTCCCCAAGAGACATCCTAGTGCCTAGTGGTAAGGTATAGGTGGTTAATAGGAATTATTTAGGGCTAGAAGTGTTGTAAAAAACATAATATACATTACTATATATATAATTATAATAAATCAATAAATAATACTCCCTCCGTCCCATTAGAAGTGTCCATATTCCCTTTTTTATTTGTCCCACTTCATGTGTCCACTTTAGAGAATTATTAGCCAATTTCCAAATTTGCCCTTAAAAACACAACTAAAATAAATAAAGAATATGATGGACCCACATATGAGAAGGGTATTATTGTCATATGGCAAGCAAAAAAGGCAATCATTTAATATGCCTAAAACTTTGTGTTTTTCAAAACAAGACACTTCTAATGGGACGGAGGGAGTATATGTTAGGTTATATGTAACATAATTAATGAATACCAAACGAGCCAAGCCTGAGCCTACAAAATTATTCACAAGGTTTTGGTGTAGAGCTCAAAACAAGCCGAGCTCGAGCTTAGGCGTTTTTGGGCTTGGCTCAGTTTGTTTATACCCTTAATCGGGATGAGTTCATATTTGAAAGTCAAAGCAGTCTCACCAGTCCATTCTCTCGGTCTTTCCTGAGCTGGGGTACTTGATCTGCTGTTGCTCCGAAGAGGAAAAAGTTCTCTTCTCCAACTTCTTCTCTGATTTCAACATTAGCTCCATCTAATGTTCCTATAATTAAGCATCCATTAAGTGCAAATTTCATGTTACTTGTACCACTAGCTTCCATGCCAGCTGTGCTAATATGTTGTGACAGTTCACTTCCTGGTATAAGAACCTCAGCTACAGATACATTATAATTTGGCACAAAAACCACCTGAAAAAATAAACGTAAAATAGCCACGATTAGTCCACGTTTGTTGATTATTTAATACCTTCAAGAGAATAGTTAACTATTTAATACCTTCAGGTATTCATTGACTTCAGGATCAGTGTTAACAACAGCACCAACATCATTCACAAGCTTCACTATTCTTTTGGCATTTGTGTATGTTGCAAATGCTTTTCCTCCAATCATGATGGTCCTTGGAGTCGTGGTTTTCCGCTCCTCAGGGCTCATTTCCTGTTTCAAATGCATTAACTCTCGATAATTTCAAAAAGTTCCAATACCATTAGAGATGATTTGATCATAAGGCTTACAAAGATGATATATTGACAGTGTTTCTACACTCTTTTCCTATAATTATCTACGTGTTTACTCATATTGCGATAAAACTCACCTTTAACTTTTTGTACCTATAAACCGCACCCAAAATGTTTAACAGCTGTCTTTTATACTCATGGATTCGTTTCACTTGAATATCAAAAAGGCTATTTGGGTCAATGCTTTCCCCTGTTACACGCGATATGTACTGCACCAATCTCTGCTTGTTGGCCATCTTAGCTGAGTCCCATTCAGCTTGAAGTTCTGGATTGTCAGCAAACTTTTGGAGAGAAATTACCATTATTCATATTGTTTTAAGCAAAAAATATATCTGGTAACAGTCAGAATAGCAATGAATGAATATACATACCTCTCGCAGACCGACAAGTAGGTCTAGGTTAGTCACCCATTTGTCTGTTTTCAACCACTTTGTTATAATGAGACTAAGTTCAGGACTGCAGAATTTGAGCCACCTTCTAGGTGTTATGCCATTCGTCTTATTTTGGAACTTAGTTGGCCATATGGAAACATAATCAGCAAACAGCTCAGCTTTTAAAATATCACTGTGCAACTGCGCTACACCATTAACCTGCAAAAAGAGAGATGACATATCATGAGATTAGCAAAGGGAGGTGCGTCGGTTTTCTCAGGAAAACAAAAAAGATGATTAAAAACTAAGTTTTTCTTACTTTATGCCCAGAGACGACACACAAGTTTGCCATGCGGACAACGGGTTTATTTGGGTTGTGATCCAGAATGCGGATATCAGAAATTTTACTCTCAAGGTCAGGACGCGTTGATTTTATCATTGCAACGAACTGCATAGGGTAGAATTTTACAAGTAATTACCAATTAAGTATGTTGGTTATACAATCAATAATAAGATATATAAAAGTTAAATACTCGTTTATCAATTTCTTCTATGATTTCCATGTGGCGAGGAAGAAGCTTTGACATCACTACTTGTGACCATTTCTCTAATGCCTCAGGCAGAACAGTGTGATTCGTATAAGCAATTGTCCTGGTCAGTGGTCAAAGATAAACACCTGGTTATTTAGGACCAAATAGTAATATTAATCTTGTAACAAACATTAAAATTAACGGCCATGAATAGATTTAAGTACTTTGAAGTAACATCCCAGGCTTCATCCCATCCTAAACCTTCTTCATCCATCAGCAGTCTCATCAGTTCCGGTATTGCAAGAGTAGGATGTGTGTCGTTCAGTTGCACTGCCACCTTGGTTGGAAACTCTGACCACTCGCGCACACCTGTTCCATCTTTTCTTTCCTTAAATCTGGCAATAATATCCTGAAACGATTCCAACAAAAAGTTACAAATTTACCATCTTTCAGTATACATTAAAAATATTGGTGTAAAATCATAAGATGAAAAGATTGGCAAATAACTGTAGTGAAGCACTGCATAGGAAAAACTGTTGTTTCAATCGAAGAAGTTTTCCTTCTTCTGTCGCATCCCCAGGATATAGAACAGCACAGATCTGCAGGTAATAATCTACATTAAGGTATTCACAAGCTACAAAGATATATAATTTCACTCGAAAAGAAATATTATTTTGAAGATGATAAAGTTTTATTGCACCTGTGCAGCTCTAGCATGCAGGTCAGCAGCAGACTGATACTGTCCATCATTAAACTGAAACAGGTTGAAGTCTTGGGCTAGCTTTGGCCTCCCAAAGACGAAGACTATTAGTATTCTTAGTTTTGTAACCTGAATCGGAATGTCATATGCTAGGGCTTGTAGAACTTCTCCGCCAACCCATTTCGACTGTATCAAATCAATAATCACAGAAGATTAAACTTTAAAAAAAAATCAAATAAGTTAGCCAAGTTAAACAGGTAATTTGAAGTCTGTGCTTACGATCCTGTCGGGAGGACTTCAACATGGCCAAAGAATCTAACTGGAAACACCACATCGTGCCTGACAACCTCCCAAGGACTAAATTTCTGTTTTTATTTCAAAAATAAAGTAAAAAAAAAAACTAATTATAAACAAATAAATAAACAGAAGTATGAGGTGCCGAGGTGGAGGTCAGACCTCAAGCCAATCTTCTGCCATCTCTTCTTGACCTGCTTTAGAGATCCTCTGCTTAAAGAGCCCATATCTGTACCTTAGCCCATACCCCCATGCTGGCAAATTTAATGTTGCCATCGAGTCCAAAAAGCAAGACGCCAGCCTCCCCAACCCACCATTTCCAAGAGCCATATCTTTCTCCTATAATTGGAATAAAGGGAAAGAGAAAAGATAAAATGAATCTACAAACTATAACCTTCTTAACTGTTTCACTTAATTCATGCGTCATATATTATTCGAGTTAATTGGAGGCCTTGAGTTTACAGATTAAGTATAGGTAGAATCATAGAATGTAGAACATGTAAGAACAGATTATTCGAGTTAATTTTTTTTTTTAAAGGAATCACCTGCTCAGTGATTTCTTCAAGTTCATGACCCAGCTTATTCAAAGCACTAGCATATGCATCTTGAATATCCAGGTTCCCAATGGCATTAGTCAACGCCCGTCCTTGGAGAAACTCCATAGATAGGTAGTATGTTTGTTTCGGGTCAACTTTGTGATAATGCATATAGGTCTCATTCCATTGCTGCAGAAGCAAAAAAGATCAACAAATTAGCACAAAAATTCTAAATCATGCCACAACAAGAGCCTAGTTATTTAATGTTCTGATGATTCAGCATTTCAGCATTTATCTGTCCTCCTAACATCCGAACATTAATCGTCCAGTCGATTCAATATCTATACCGCTTGAAAATACATTAGACCTTTATAGCTTAGTTAAAGGTGAACTTTGTGCTTCCTTACTAGATGTACAATCAAAATACTGAAAATAAAAGCTGTCATGTACAGTGCTTATAAGCATATTTGCAAAAGCTGCTAGGCATTCCCAGGTCGGTCGACTGGGGAGTTGCGCCTTGCGTGTACTCGGCCTAGGCAGAGAGTAGTAGGACAACCGGACATGGTAAATTATAAACTAATTAATTTTTGGGAAATTACATACAAGTCAAATATCATAATTTACTAATATTTATAACATCACTTACATGTGTGAGTTATAAATAAAGGCTACAAACGAACTGAACTTTCAACGAACATTTCATGAACCATTTGGCGGGAAGTCCGTTTATGTTCGTTCGTTCGTTTAATAAATGAACGAACACGACCAAACAAATTCGTTCATTTAGTTAAACGAACGAACAAGATCAGAGACCACGTTCGTTCATTTATGTTCTTGAACGTTCAGTAACGTGTTCGTTTGTGTTCGATAGTTTAATAGAGTTTTTAATTTTTAAAATTTGTTATGATATTCTTTTATTTTTACCTATTTAACCCAGTAAATAAATAATTTATATGAGGTAAATATATGTATGTTAATTTGATCTTAATCAAAACTTAATATATGCCCGTTTGTGTTTGTTTCCGTCCATGAACACTTCTTTGTGCTCGTTTGTGTTCACGAATGTCCATTTTAGTTCTTATGCGTTCATGAACAAAATTAACAAACGAACACAACTGTTTTCTAACAAACAACCCAAACAAGGTTTTGTTCGTGTTCATTCGGTTCGTTTGCAGCCCTAGTATATACAAAACAATACAAAAACAAAGGCCAAGCAGTTATACTTGTATAAGGCAGTCGCGGACGCTTTCCGCAGCCGCATAATAGGCCTGCTCGGGCTCAAACTTGAGAGGTGAAAAATGGGGACTGTATTGAGCATGATACTGATATTAGAAGCAATATCAGTTGGATCTTCTGCTAGTGGGTGAGCAGCAACAGGAATCGTATCAGAGGTCTTAGACTTAGCCACACCATTCACTGTTGTTTGTAGTCTCCATTTCCAGAGGCTACTCTAATTTTACACACTGCAAACATAAATTTAGTTTTTATTAATACGAGGCCACGGGCCAAGTTTATCTCTATATATTGTAACAGCTGTTTCGATAGCGTTACAAAGCACATAACTCAAAATTAGTGTGAGAAACACTTACACGGTGAATGAAATGATCAATCACTCCAATACACAATGGCAATGTGGCTTTAAAACATAAGGTTAAGTGACAAATAATAAATGTATTAATAGGCAAAATGAAGTTAGATATTTTTTGTTTTTTTGATAGAAAGTGTCCAAAAGCAAATAGCGAAGAGTACCTGATGGAATATGCGTAGGAGTGTGTGTGAGAGAGAGAGGGGATAAGTAATGGAGGTCGGTAATGTAATGTGTGATTGTGTGGTGGTCGAATGTGAAGGAGATTGATGATATTTTTAGTTTTTTCAGTGTAGGTTCGAAAATGACTTTGTGATATTTTCGGTGGCACGTGTGGAATGAATGACACGTGGGAGAAGTTATAGAACGGATCACGAGATTGAATGGAGATCCGAGTCGCTTGAAGTGATGAAGTTGGTTTTCCAAATGGTTTATATATTTTTAACGGCCAGTTAAATATAACTTGAATTGAATTGTTAGTGGGTTAGCACTAGAGGTGTACAAACAGTTAAACGGTTTTAAAAAAACCGGTTTTTTTAACCCTTATCAAAATCGGTTTTTTTAATAACCGAACCGGTTTAAAACCGGTTTTTATTTACAAAAGCTCAAACCGGTGAAATCGTTAGGATCGTTTATTAAACCGGTTTAACTAAAAAATCCGGTTTTTTTTATTTAAAAAATCGGTTTTTGGTTTTAAAACCGGTTTTTTTCCTTGGTGAAGAAAAACCGAACAAAAAAACCGGTTTTTTTTATAGGTTTTTTTTTAAACCGGTTGTTAAAAAAAACCGTTTTTTTTAACCGGTTTCCCGGGGGTTATACAATATAGGTTTTTTTTTTAAACTGGTTTTTTTGTACACCTCTAGTTAGCACTGGACAAATGGCTACTCACTGGGTAGCCCAAGTTCATCAAGCACCAATTTGAGAAAAAATCTGCCGCCCAAAAGGCCCACTACAGTAAAACTCCTTTGAATCGGATTTAAACTTGAGACCAAATGGCCTCAAGCTCTTATCTTCATTTCCCATACCACTTCACAAAATGGTGGGTGGTCAATGGTTTTTATATTATAGCTCCACCGAATATACTTTCCCATGCTTTTATCATTGCATTTTATCTCTTCTCACTAAAAATTACACTATTTCACTCTTAAATTTTCTTTCTCCTTCTTAAACAAATAATATTTTTTCATGCTTTTATTATTACATTTTCTCCTTCTCACTCGCCACCACTTACTAAAATATTTATAGGGGCGAACAGTGTCCTCCAAATATAAGGGTGAAGAGTGATTTCACCAAATATTTTTTATCTCATCCATTCACAAATACTTACACCCAACCCATATAATTTAAGAGGCACACTCACAATACATTTTATGGACCAAATGTGAATGCTGTTATATTGCACCCTTTATTTGTATCATAAGGTTTGTTAGAGTCATGTGGTTTTCTCAATTCTATTAAGCTTTGAAAATGTGCTTGAATTTATTTTAGTAGTCTACTTTAATATAGTTTTCAGTTGTAAAGAGTATTTTTTTTTTTAAGATTTGATTATTATAATTTTTTAATTGTGCATGTATATTTTTTTGAGAAAATAGCCCATAAAAAAGCTTTAATAATCAAATGAGAAAATCTATATATATATATAAAAGAAAGACTTTGCTGACTGGCAGCCATTGGTTTCCTCCATGAAACTGCCACATGCATTATAATTGAAAGATTTTAGTGATTTTGAATTATTTTGATTTTTAATAAAAAAAAGAAAAAGATAAAACCCAAAAAAAGATTGAGTTATTTTAGGAAAAGAATTTAAAAACAAATTTAAATTTTTCTCTCTCATATTTCCTCCATAATTTTTAAAACGTTAATATCTTTTATATACGAGATTTTTTAAAGAAAAAAATTACACCAGATTAACGAGCGTTTTATTATCTTTCCAACGAGTACCATAGTGCTATTATAAAAAACGAGAAAAAAAAAACAACTATTTTTTGTGGAGTTTCGTTAATACAGGAAACAAAAAAAACACAAAGTGTTCAGGTTATTCATTAATCATGTTTTTTTCTTTTAAACCAGCTTCTTATCTAACGATTTTGAAATTCACCCAATCGTCATGCTATCATTGGAATTTTACTATTCTAAAGATGGATAGGTATACTTCATCAAGAGAAGCTACGAGAAAGAATCGTGCAACACTGCAACACATGGTGTCACCTTATAGCAAGATTATTTTTTTTATTTAATTACAAGAGTAATAATTACTATTAGTATTAGTATTTGTATTATTAGAATGGTTATATTTTTAAACCCCGGATCCTCCGGGGTAATCAGCTAGTAAATAGATATAATTATCGAAGTAGACCAAAATGCCTTGCTATGTAACCATTTTTTATTGACATTTTAAGTACAGAAAACAAGTATAAATAAAAAAAAAATGTCACTCAATAATTCAGTTGGCTTTAATAATTAATACAAGGTGTGTTTAGACTATTTTCCCACCCCTACTAAATATAAAACCCTCTCCTCTTAATGTGTGAGGGTAAATATATTTTAACTAGCTTTTTATCCCGGGAGTGTCCCGATGTTGAAATATCTAATATAACATAATAAAATATTTAATATGACAACATAATTAATAATTTGCCAATACATGATTAATGAATAATAATAATAATATTATTATTATTATTTATTTTAAACAAATTTCTGCCATAAGTTATCATATTCAAATATATAAAAAAAAGAATCTCTGCCTATGAAGTTATGTTTATCGTTTGTGATTTATTAGTAGAGTAAAATATATTTAAAAACAAAAACCCCACAAAAATAGTTGTTTTTTTCCCCGTTTTTTTATATAGCACTATGGTACTCGTTGGAAAGATAATAAAACGCTCGTTAATTTGTGTAATTTTTTTTTTCTTTAAAAAATCTCATATAATAAAAGATATTAACGTTTAAAAGTTTTGGGGGGAAACATTAGAGAGAAAATTTAATTTTGTTTTTAAATTCTTATCTTTTCCTAAAATAATTATAATATATATAGATTTATTAAAAAAACTCAAAAAATTAAAAAATCCTACATGATGCCACATGACACATTCAAGGAGGTTGAGGCCTCCATTAAATGCCACATCATCACTTTCAATTCTTTATTATAAGTTATAGATAGACTAGTATAGTGCCCGCGCGATGCGGCGGGGGGCTACGCTTTTATATTGCGGTCATTTTTTTATAGTTTTCCTATATGTATAATATTTATTGTATCATCAATGTGGTTATATACGTCATAAGTGTTGAACGTGTCTATTAACTAATATATTTAACATTTAAATTATCAATTATCTCAAAAAACCATTGATCAAGTAACTAATATAATATAAGACACGAATAAGAAAAAATAAGTCTTAAACATAATAATTGAAAACTAAAATATCAAGTGTGAACTACTTGCGTCATGATAAGATCAATTTTAGTCATATGCATTATACATTTGAATGATATCATCTATAACAATTGGCGTAAAGCCAATTGTTATGAAAAAGTGCATACAACATAATATTTTGACAACTATGATCCTTAATTATCTCTCTCTTCTTTTCCTTCGTTCAATAAACTCGGGAACACAACTGTCAACTGAGTATTTGATGTTGATGTTCTAGGACCGCGATCTGTTCACCCAAAATATTGGAATTCCATTCACATCATTAGTAATTTTTCCGGAGGTAACTTTGAATGAACCTTATCCACTACCACATGCCCATTATCACTTAAACCTCAGTTAGATAAAACCATTTCTAAAAGGTATAGTAACTCTAAGCTGGTTATTATTAGGAGAAATTTTCCCATTTGGAACATTATCAATAACTTGAGCACCTTGACCCTATCCAAATTTCAACAATAAAAAACAAACTAATGCATTAAAAGAAAAACAAAATAAAACATAAAGTGGTCATACCTTGAGTGTTTGTAATGATGGATCAGAACGACCTATGGAAGTAAGCCCACCACTTGTTGTAACAGTTACCTTATTCGGGTCAATAATTTCTTTTCAAGCTTTCTGAAACTTTTCAGGGTTATTAGTTAGTGGTGCCTTGAATATGTTAAATGCACCAATTAACACAATGATCCAAAAAACACACAAAACTATCTTATCATGACTCGAATGTATAAAAAAGGCGTAATTAGTAAAATGCACAATTGAAAACCATAAAATACAAAAACTAACCTTAGAAGCTTCAACCTTTAAGGTTATATTTGAATCGATGCCTAATTTTTTTAGCAAATGAAATAGGTGTGTATTACTATATATTTATAGGATAAACTCTAGTAATGCACTATAGGGGTTAAAATTTAAAAACTGTTTCCCGCTTGGTTAACTATAGGATCTTTTTTACTCCTTTAAATTAGGAAGTTTTGTTGCTATTTGACTGAACTGTAAAAAAATGTTTAATCAAGTTTCAAATTTTTTTTACAGTGTTTTTATCTTTTATTTTGTTAAATTTGTTTTAAAGGAAACCCTTTAAATTAGGTAGTTTTGTTATCACATGGATAGCTTCTAGAACCCATTTTTTACTTTGAATTTGAATTATTTTATCACATGAATTGTTTGTTCATCGTAAACCCATTTTTCACTTTGAATTTGATTTAATTGTATCACACGATTTTTCATTCACATTGATATCAACATACATATAATAATTACATGGTTTATCATGGACCCATTACACCAATAATTATGATAATAGGAAACAATTATGTATAAATGTTTATATAATATGTTTGACATTAACTTAATATCTGTACATTAAGTCAATTGCTAGAAAGGTATTTATAAAATTGTACATTTTGAAAATTTTATTCGGATCATCTCATTTTTCACCACCTCATTGTGATTAAATTAATTTCAATTGGTAGAAAGGTATTTTATAGGCAAAAATCACTTGAACATTACTTGCTTATACATTTCAATCCACATATATCAATATTGAACAAGACAAATATCGAAACGTAGACAAAAATGAGAAGGTCGTCACGGTATTTTCAAATGTTTTTAAAATATAATAGTTTAAAAGTTATGATACGATTAAATAAAAGAATTCATACTTTGTAAGGGGAGGGAGAAAGTGTACCTACTAACTAAAAATGAGGGAATTAAAGTGTAACTAAAATGACAGGTAAAATGCAATGAACTAAAGGTTAAAAGTGTTTGAATGATCTATTATTCCCTTTTAGGGTTGTAAATGAAAATAAAGTTATTTACACTTTAAATCCTCATTATAATATAGTATAGAAGTTAGAAGTGAGAAATGTGTCAATGTGATAAGAGATGAAACTTCTTAACTCCTCATACTAAAAATCAGGAATTAAGTTGGAAATGAGGATTTAAAGTGTAAAATAAGATAGGGTAATAAAGTGTAAATAATGTATGAATGACAACTTTACCCTCATTTTTAGGGTTATTAATAAAAAATTAGTTCTTAACTTTTGGGTATCTTAAAATACCCCTCTCTCAAAAAAGACATATTTGCCCCTAAATTTTTTTTTATTATGTGCATTAAGTGTTGTACTTTTAGTAATTATATTGTATTACTTACGTTTTAAGAAGTCCCTGGCTCA
This sequence comes from Ambrosia x helenae, assembly GCA_030844895.1. Classification (NCBI taxonomy): domain Eukaryota; kingdom Viridiplantae; phylum Streptophyta; class Magnoliopsida; order Asterales; family Asteraceae; genus Ambrosia; species Ambrosia x helenae. The sequence continues at coordinate 84,620 of JAUTDX010000958.1, forward strand.
TGCATTATAATATAGTATAGATTAAAGATGTTTAGTCTGTTTTTCAGTTTGTGAGAAAAGGGATATGTTTAAAACCACCCATAATATATTAGGTTGTTGAAATAACTTAAAATAAGTTAGGGTTTTAAATACTTTTTTTTTTGCATTTGCCTTTAAAATTAATCATTTTAATTAGTAAGTGATGGTTTTTTAGAAGCACAACTTACATATCCGTTTAATTTACTCCACGGGCAATAGCATGACTCGAACCTTTGACCTCGAAGGAATGGGGCCCATTTAGACACCCGTTGGGCATCCTTTGGTTAATAAGTGATAGTTTTTTAGTAATATGAATTTTTATTTATTCACTTCAAACTTAAATAAAAATATATAATTAGTGTAATATGTGTTTCTTTAACATGTTTTAGTTATTGTAGTATTACATGTTTATGTAGATACTTATTGGGTCAAAGCGTCATCGTGGTTATCAATCCACACATCATGTGTTTATTGGACTATTTTTGTCAGTTGAAGTTCCAATAAGCAACACACCAATGTAGATCAGGTATTGAGAGGTTGTATTGTGCATTGGCTTATGCTTCATTTAACTGTTCAGTGGCGACACCTGGCACACGCCATTCATTTGATGATAGATTATATATATGTTACATATATCTATCACATATTCACACGTCCACTAACTGTGTAATTTGACAATATTAAGCTACTAAGCCTTCTATCATGTTTAAAACGATTATTTTTCGTTAATACTTGATCTTGATTTAAACTTTATTTGTGCTTATCTAAAACGTTGGGTTTATTTACGCTTCTACAATTGATTATACTCATTCTGATTATATTTATCCAACCTTACACGTTGTTTCAACTTTTTAGCTTGCAACAAGAACGTTAGTGATTGCAAGATTTCTACTACACATAACAACCACTACAACTCTTCTCACACAATTATTCAAAGGATTCTTTTACTAATGTGCCACTCCAAAACAGTCCTTGACCCATTTGTTTGTCACAATAGATAAAATTAACAAGATTAACTAAATTAGACTATTAGTTTTTAGGATGAGATTGCATAGTAAATAAATTAATTGCAGTAACAATCAACTTCTCTATGGATTGGTCATGACTCTTGATGCATATAATGGTTAAATAATGTGGTTTAACAAAACATCAAGGACGTTGGTGCAAATAAATATCTTCCTCACAAGCTAACCGTGAGTGGCGTTCACGGACGAGCCGGCCAGGGACACGGCTAACACGCTATAAGCCTTTCCTTCTCCTTCACATCACATGTTGTGAAAGCCAAGGTGAAAAAAAAAATACATAAATGCTATTTTTTCTTTAATTAATCCCTTTAACAAATTTTTTTTATGATCAAAAACTTATTCCATAACGAAGAAAATTACATCAAGATAGCGGGCAGGCAGGCAACAAGCTGCGCCGCCACCCCTTTCTGAATAGCAAATCATAATCTACTAAAAACGTAACACTCTCATCGACAAACAACCGAGACACTACTATGAATAAAATTATATAATGGGCTCTATTTTTATTCTAGAACACTAAATTGATTTAGTTTTAAATTCTATAGTATATTTCAAAACATTTTTTTTTTAAAACATAAAGCAAAAAATCAATGCTAAATTCTTCAAAATAAAACTTTAAAGGGCACTTTGGTACACAACTATTGTGATGGTACATTTTAGAATTAATTTTCATCATACTCGTTTAAGAGTCTAATTTTGGAACAAATAAAGATTGAAAGTTATGAACAACTAAACTGATTTGGATACATTTTAATATCATTAAATCTTAATGGTTATTTGGATATTGTTGTTTACTTTACTTGGTGCATGTTATGTATTTCTTTAATATCCTTTATCTTGGTTTACAATATTAACGAACCAACATAAATGAACAAAAACACGCTCATTTTCTTAACAAACGAATATGAACAAAAAATTTGTTCATTTAAGTATTCATGCTTGTTACATGTGACGAGTAAACGAACATGAACAGACCCCGTGTAAATGCTTAGTGATGCTTCTCTGTCAGGTTTAGTACGAGAATTAAATTTCCCATTTTCTAGGACTGAGGATTAAACCTGATTTTATTAATTTTTGCCCATTTTCTAGGACTAAGGATTAAACCTCATAAAATCTATATAAACAACTACACTACATTCTCATACTAAACAACAACGAATCTATCTAATCCAGAATCAAGATCCTCACATAATCATCCCAAAGGACCCGTATGCCACTTTGCAACAACCACGAAAATCGCTAGATTTACCCCACTCAGAGCAGCCAAAAGCCAGAA
>JAUTDX010000959.1:0-79345 GCA_030844895.1 Ambrosia x helenae
ATCAACATGTATTATGCAGTCATGATAAAACACTGTAGTTGTATATGCACAAATCTTGCCCAATTGGGCAAAACAGGCCAGACGTATATCTCAAATCTGTATGTGATAAATATTCTTCAGTATGAAGGTAGCAAATGTTTTTATTGTAGTGGTTTCATTACCATACGTATGATCTACTTAGAATGTAAGCATTTATTACAGCCCAAGCAGTTTGCCTTACTCAAGTTACCTTTCCTTGTTCTTTATTTCTACAGGACCTTTCCTTGTAAACGAACTGGAACCGCAGCACCTTCTTCATGACCGAAGGAAAGTGTATGAGGGTATGGTGCTTACTAACCTTATATAAAACCATGTTTTTCTAGTGGGTAAAGGGCATTCGGGGAATGCCCAATAAAGGCTTACTTTGTATAGATGTTCATCATTTTCCTTAATCTTGCTATAAGTAGTATAAGTGAATGAAATGAGCGATTTAGGCATATGTTTCATCTAGGCTTTACATCTAGAAGGCGACTATAGACACAGGGAGTTTTGTTTTTGTTAGGTGGGAGGGTTAGTTTGCAAAAACTTATGCTCTAATACCAAAGGCCAATGCCACTGTTATATATAACACCAAACTTAAGCTACCCAAAACTCAGTTCCAACGAACTACACATTGTCAATCATGAATTTGGACATACTTGTGATTTTCTATGTTCTCTACAAGGGCAAGATTTTTAGTGTGTTTGTTGTTAGTTTTTATTCTTCCACTACTACTAACAGCGGTTATCACTCTTTTCTGTTTTCCTTTTATTTTTTTTGGTGAAAAATTAAGTGCCTCGAAATGTGTGGAATCCCAGTCCCAAGATATGCGTTTGTAAACAGGGACAAACCATATGAAGAAGTTGGAATCTTTTGTTGAGAAGAAGATTTTTGGAGGTTGATGGGCAACGATTTTGGAAGCCTTTTGTGGAGAAAACCAGTTCATGGTAAGCATCTGCCACAGCCCATACAATATACCTCATTTAGACTGCCCCTCTTGCCTTTTTACTCTTTTCATATGTGCCTCGCTATAAACCACTAGTTCACACTTCTAGAACTTTCCTGTTTGCGAGTATTGTTGCTATTTGTGTAAGCTTTTGTTGTACATTGTCCATAACTAAATATGACGTTTTATCTGCTTTTTTTAAAGGTGATGATCACAGAATAATGATATATTACCCGAGCTCAGCAGGGGGGTGGCATGAAAGAATTGTTTCGCAAGGTGAGTCTTCTGACTTGATATATCTATTATGGAAGTTTGAACTAAGGAAACTCATAAATATGGTGTCAATTTCCGTTTTCTGCTTAGTTTTGGAGAAGGAAGTGATCCTATTTTGCAGTACAACACTAACACTCACGTGTAGTTTGTTATGCTATCATTCCAAATCTTATTGTGTGCTTTTGTGATACCGTACATCGTTACTTGATAGATACTGGCATACTAAAAACAAGAAATATGAAATAAGTAAGAACAGGCTTTCAAAAGGGTTTTATTAAGAGCTTGGGCACTTGGATAAGAATGACTAATGCTCTAGTAATGATTCTTGAGGGTGGAGGGATAGACATCATGCACAAAGTTTCAAGTGATTGTATTTGTTTTTCTTCTTATTTGTTTATGTTCTGCTTTGATTTTTTTCTGCGACCCCTTCTCTTTTGCTTGTGACTCTTTTTGAGACTTTGAAAACAATTTTAGATTCATGTTCTGATCTTTAAGCTTGTAAAATTAAACTAAGTGATATTTGAAGCTGCATATTTAGGTGTAACATGTTACTCTTGAGACATTAAGTTACAATTCAGTTGTAGGTTTTAATTGTTTGATTTTGGATGTGCCCAAATATGTTTGTTGGGCTGTTAATACAGCACTATGTCTTTGAATCCCTTTGTGTGACTTTTAAGATTTGATCCTGAGACATTTAGACACAATGCATATGCAACAGTAAAATTTTCTTTCATGACTGGTATGTGTTTTTTTGTACGTAATTCGTGATTCATGTGCTAAAACTGTCCCAAAATGCACCTTTTCTTTCAGGTTGGTAACAGATCAAGTGAGTTCCATCCAGAGGTCAGAAGAGTGAGACGTGAAGGCTCTTATATATATGAGGAATTTTATGCCAACTGGAGGAACAGATGTTAAGGTTATCTAAATTCTCGACTGAACACTTTTTCATGTTATTTTCTTGATTCTCACTGTTGAAATATGGATAGTATTATGCTACACCGAGGTTGTCTGGGTATAGATTTTGGTATAAAGATTAACTATTTAGTGTCATCCATTACTATGCAATATTCAACTTATACCTCCATTCTTCTCCATGCCTCTTTAAGGAAAATGAAAAATGATATAAGAAGAGGAAACGACTATGCTTATTTACTGTATTGGACAATCTGATTTGTTTGTCTAGAGATTAGGACGAGATAAGTGAATTTGGTTCCAGTTTTTGATGGTAGGGCCTTGCATGCAGCAAAAGAAGTACTAAAGATTGGTTTATCTATGGTTGTTCATATTACCTAATATGTTCAGAGCTAAGGATTTCAATTATGTTGGTTAAAGTGCTTACTAATGTATAATTTCTGATATTTGTGACTAGTTGATGCTGCATAGGTTTTTATATCTCAATGACAAAACTTCTATGATCTTCTATGGTGCTACTTTTTGTGTTTTCACAAATTACCAGAATTTGTGATCTGCTATGGTGCCACTTTTTTGTTGTGGTATTCCTCTGTATGCATGATGTCTAAAACATATAAAGAATAATATTTTCACCTTAGCATCCAAAAGCACTAATGAGTCTTATATAACTACTGATAGCCTTGTTTCTTTTTTGTGTGTGGGTGCTGGGACTCGAAAAGATCAGTTTTTCAACCAGGGTATGAATTTTGACAGATAAAACCTTGAAAGGATGCACTAAATTAGCAAGTGTGATTTTTTTTCTTATGCTATATTTTTTTTTGGCGAGTATTTGGTCTTCCATGGTTGGGTGGCAAAGACTTAGGTATCAGTGCAGTTGTCTTCTTGGTAATAATCGGTTTAGTCGTATCCATGTGTAAAAATATTGCTTACTGGTTACTGTTTATGCTGTAGGTGTATACAGTTGGTGCAGAGTATGCACACGCCGAGGCGAGAAAATCTCCGGTTGTTGATGGGTTAGTAATGAGAAATCCAGATGGCAAAGAAGTAAGTGATACATATAACATAGTTCTTATGAAGGATATCAACAATATAGTGTTGAAATAGTTATCTATGAGCAATGGGGCTTGTATCAAGTACCAAGGACAGATTATTATCATGGAATTGTGTGTTCATTAAAACACATGTGATTCACTTCTTCTACAATTTTCTCAATTTCATAGAAAATAGATGTGCTTATCAGTGGGCTCAATAGTTATTTAAAATAGTTATCTTTGACAGGTTAGGTATCCCGTGCTTCTTACCCAACTGAGAAGCAAATGGCAAGAGAAGTTTGCCTTGCGTTTAGACAAGGGGTATGTTATGGTATTTCTAGCTTAGACTTGTTACATAATATTTTATTGCACTTGTGTTGACATTTATTATGTAAATTCCCTAAATCTGTCTCTTTCTGTGTGTGTGTGATTTCTCTGTCACTTTCTAGATCCCATCGCTTATGACATTAATAATTTAATATCATGTGCAAATCTTTCAGTTTTTTAGTTTTTACCTTTTGAACTACTATCTCTTTCAATTTATCGACAAACAGAAGTTAGTTATATATCATCTGTCAACAATCTGATAAGCAAGTTATTGTTTGTCAAGAGCACCGTACTTGCCACCAAACGCACCTGTCATTCTTTTTTAAGGAGAGATGATTTAATAACAAGGTAGAGAATGCACACATTTTTTCTGTGAATGATATGGTGAGTGTGGTGGTAAAGTTAAAAGGTGGTTGTGAATTTGCAACATGTAAAACCTATGTGTCCATTACCAACTTGGTTACTGTTTAATGATTTTGCATACTCTTCTTCATACAGGTGTGTGGGTTTGATCTCTTGCGCTGTGAAGGCCGTTCGTACGTCTGTGATGTGAATGGTTGGAGCTTTGTTAAAAACTCTTACAAGTAATAAGCATTGATTACGCTTACTTGTTGAATTGTTGGTTAACTTTATTTGATAACTATATTTGTTGCTTCAATGCGGTTGCATTGTGCATGTTGGACTTAACTTGTAAGCAAGACCTCATTTACTTGCTTAGAAACTCCAAAGTTCAATGCGTATTTGTACATTGGCTGTTTAACATGACAAGCATAATGTATTCTATGCTTGTACAATGCTGCTAATTACTTCATTTTTTGTTTGTCTTGTGTGGATAAATTGACAATATTCAATGCCACCAAGTGAAATCTGGTCTACAAAATGTTCCCTTTATTGTTGTCTTGCTAATTTCATGATGTGCTTGTTACCTACAGATATTATGATGACGCTGCTTGTGTGTTGAGAAAGATGTTTCTAGACGCAAAAGCTCCCCATCTTTCAACAACAATTCCACCAGTTTTGCCGTGGAAGGTCAATGAGCCAACTCAGCCCTGTGAGGGGCTAACACGTCAGGGAAGTGGGATCATTGGCTCATTTGGGCAGTCCGAAGAGCTACGCTGTGTGATAGCTATAATTCGTCAGTAAGATAGCTTGCTTTTCTTTTCTATGTTTTGTGAGCACTTTTATTGTTTAATGTGTACACACTTATGTTTTTGATTGTTTAATTTATACACGTAGTTTTTTGATTGTCTAATTTATACACACTTATGTTTTTGATGGACAGTGGTGATAGAACTGCAAAGCAAAAGGTAAAGTTGAAGGTCACTGAAGAAAAGTTGTTAAATTTAATGCTGAAGTACAATGGAGGAAGACCTAGAGCTGAGGTGATTTTCATATGATCACTCTCACCATTCATTTGTTCCTAAAAGTTAATGGTTAATCTCTGGCTTATGGTTTAGACTTTAGTTGACATTTTTTTTCCTTGCAGACAAAACTCAAGAGTGCAGTCCAATTGCAGGACTTGTTAGATGCTACACGGATATTGGTACCTCGTTCTAGGTATTCCTGACTTGCAAATCACTTACTGTAACTGTTTTTACCTTATTTAGGTTTCAAGGTTTTCTAAATAATGGATATAATAGTTCTCTATTTCTGGAAGCTTTTGCTTACAGACTTGTGAGTGAATTTATCTTTTCTAAACTAAGAGGAGCTACTTTTGTTAATCTCTTGATATACTCAAGTTATTAGTTACTGAATTTATTGTTATCAACTTATTACTTATTAATATAAATTATGGTTAGATTGTATTCTTTGTTCAATTAGTGATGTTATATATTTGATTGCTATATTTTTGTTTTCAGACTTGGTCCTGGAAGTGACAGTGAAGCAGAAGACATAGAACATGCAGAAAAGCTTCGTCAAGTTAAAGCAGTTCTTGAAGAGGTTTGAATTTAAAAGTCATTAACGCAACTTTGTATTTATTTCCAGTTTTGCTTCATATCTTGATCAATGATGTTTCTCATGGATAACACTACAATTTTTTTTAACAAGTTTTCTATAGGATTTCTGATTATGGACACACACACACACATATATATATTCATGTTTAAAAATATGTAAATGAATATCGCTTTTGGAAAGCTCATTGCAACCACTTTATTGAACACTATTAATGACGTCCTCAGCTAGAGTATTATTAAAGCTAGTGGCTCAATGCAGTGCAGGTGTGATTAAATATGATGATGGTTTAAGGTGTGTAGTAAATTTGTATTATTATGCAGAATAAGGTAGATGATATGTTATAGCCAAATCTTGCATTAGGAATCCGTTATACAGTTAAATTTTCTTGTACAATACTACAATGTATATGGCCTTTTTTAAGATATAAAGGAGCTGAACCAAACTAAATATATAGAAGTTTAAATTAATATTTTCTAGTAAAACACAATCGAAGAACAAGAACTCTTATGTAAGACAAATGATAATTTGTTCCAACTGCTAAACTGAATCTTTTCCAAGTTATGTGAAGGGTTTTCTTGAACTCGATGTATTACTCTTTAACAACAATATATAATGTACTAGAGCTTTAGCTTCTTGTGCTCTATTTCTAAACTTAACAACTGTTTTAGGTAAATGATAACTGCTATGTTTCCAGGGTGGTCATTTCTCTGGCATTTATCGGAAGGTTCAACTAAAACCACTTAAGTGGGTTAAAGTTGCAAAAGGTGATACCGAAGAAGAACGCCCTATTGAAGCCCTCATGGTTCTGAAATATGGAGGTGTTCTTACACATGCTGGCCGGAAACAGGTCTTACTATAAGATTTTCATTTCCCTATTACACACTCGTGTGTGTATCTGTAATGTGGATTGATGTTCAAGCACATTTGTAACTATAATTTACAGATATAAATAAGTTACTGTCTTTAAACAACACTAATATCTAATCATCTTTTGTCCCTCATTGACAGGCTGAAGAACTTGGCAGATATTTCCGCAACAATATGTATCCAGGTGAATATATGTTCGAATTCTGGTGAAAGTTTTTTTTCCCAGCATTTGACCTTTTTGCTCAATGATTCAAATAATATCACTAGTACTTCAGTACACATTTAGCATGTCAAGAAGCTATGCATTTACTTATTTACATCATTATTAGGTATATGAGAAAAATATTAGTTAATACTTAAGACACAATTGTTTCAGGTGAAGGTACTGGACTGCTTCGTCTCCACAGTACATACCGGCATGACCTTAAGATTTACAGCTCTGATGAGGGCCGTGTACAGGTGTCAAAACTGTATTAAAATTATTTATTTTTTTGCATCATCATATGGAGTGTTGTACCTTGCTTTTTCTGCTTGTTTACCGCCATTACTTTCTTTTGACACCTTAACAAACCTGTTTGTGGGTTTAAATCTCTCAACAGATGTCAGCTGCTGCATTTGCCAAGGGGCTTCTAGACTTAGAAGGCCAATTAACACCAATATTGGTTTGTTGTCTTCTATATTTTATATAACAGTTTGATGCTGCAGTTTTACTTTAGGCTATGCTGAAAGAACACATTCTTTTTGAAGGTTTCACTTGTCAGCAAGGACTCATCAATGTTAGATGGACTTGATAATGCAAGTATTGAGATGGAAGAAGCTAAGGTTACTTGTATTCTGATTGTTTTCCCTAATTCTAAGTTGCATATATAAATAGGAAAGTCATTTTTAATTACTCTATATTCCTCTTCTTTACATAAATTACAATTTTTTTCTTTCTGCTATCATAGGCTAGATTGAACGAGTTGATAACATCTGGAGTTAAGGCGGCACAGGCAAATGGATTATCTAAGCAACCCTGGATGGTTGATGGGGCTGGACTTCCAGTGAATGCTTCCGAGCTTCTACCTACACTAGTAAATATTTACTTATGCAATTATCTTATAATTGACTATGTATTGCACTTCTTTTGGATAAAGATTCTTGAAGCTTATTTATATCCAGTACTGAACTCATGCATTTGCCAGTAGTATTCTGCTACTTTTTTATTATTTGCATTTCATCAGAAAATAATGTTTCATACTGGGTTGTTACTATCTTTCATGGTGTTCCATTAGTTTTTATGTATATTTTTGTCACACGTTTAAGAAATAATATGCTAATTGGAGGATGTTATCAAGTTGTCCATACTGATTTGATATGTATTTGGCAGGTGAAACTGACGAAAAAAGTTACAGAACAAGTGAGATTACTAGCAAAAGATGAAGATGAGGAGCTTGCTGAGACCACCTCTTATGATGTAATTCCACCATATGATCAAGCAAGAGCACTTGGTAAGACTAATATAGATATAGATCGAATTGCGGCTGGATTACCTTGTGGGAGTGAAGGCTTTCTTTTAATGTATGCACGCTGGAGAAAATTGGAACGCGATTTGTATAATGAACGCAAAGAGTAAGCTTTTCTTTTTTCATGTATACAACAAAATGTTTCCATCGTATTAGATTCATTAACATTTTGCTTTTATCACCTTTAACAGTAGATACGATATAACGCAAATTCCAGATGTATATGACTCGTGCAAGTAAGTAGCATTGCCCATTCCCTTTTTTATGATGGATATAACTTCTTTCTATGACTGCTCTTATATTTGCAACCTTCTACAGGTATGATCTTTTGCATAATGCACATCTAAATATAGAGGGTCTGGATGAACTCTTCAAAGTTGCCCAGGTATTTTATGAGAAAGAATACATATTACCCTCCTTAAAAGTGATTCTTTAATCTATAATTATCGTAGATGGTACGTCATTGACTCACGATCTAATTTTAGTTTTCATGTCTTGGAATATTTTTATTATGAGTGGCAAAATGAGTAGGTTGGGTTGGGTAACGGGTCAAAACAAGCGGGCAGGCAGGCCATTTTGTGTAATGGGTGAAATTGGATTTGGGTCAAAACTGACAGGCATACAGGGCGGGTTGCATAACGGGTCAAATTGGGTTGGGTCAGAGCGGGTTCGCCTACTATGTTTCTATGGAGGTAGTGGCAACTGCTGTTGTGCCGCCGAAGGCAACAGTAGGTGGTGCCAACGCTACGGTGGTATGTTAAAGCAAATGCAGACAATTCACTTCTGCCCATTTTTCAATCATACTTGGTTTTTCTTCAATCATGTATGACCCATAAGAAGAACACACAAGATCATATTAGGGACCCAAACTAACCTGCACATAATTTTTTTCGGTCCTAATTTCTAAGTAAAATATTTATCCAAGTTTCATGAATTCTTTAATTATTTCAGTTACTTGCTGATGGTGTTATTCCAAATGAGTATGGCATCAATCCCATGCAGAAATTGAAGATAGGCTCCAAGGTTAGCTTAATTCTTTGGCACCTTAGCACTTTAATACTATCTTTTCGCACTTGAATTATAATACCATAACTGTAGCTCGTAAGGCTGGGTTTTCATTTGTGGTTTAGTTTGCAACATTTTTTGCCATAAAATTTTGATGTGGTATTGATATTGGACTTACCAACTTTACAGATTGCTAGACGCTTATTGGGTAAAATCTTGATCGATCTGAGGAATACACGTGAAGAAGCCATCAATGTTGCAGAATTAAAGAATCAATGTCAAAGCTCAACAACCTCCAACAAGAATCTGAAAGAACATACAGATCATCAACATAAATCTCAGATTAAGAATGAAGAATCAAGAAGAACTAGCTTCACCAGTGATAAGTCAATGGATCAGGATGAAGATGATGACAAGGAGATAAAATACCGTCTGGATCCAAAGTGAGTGCCTAAAAAATCCTTTAATCTCATTCCAGATCGTATTCTGAATATCAATGCAAAAGGCAGTACTCCAAGACCTACTTGTTTTTGGGCGTTGATCTTTTTCCTTTCATTTCTTTAGATATGCTAATGTGAAAACACCCGAGAGACATGTCCGAACCCGCCTTTACTTTACATCGGTAAGTAGAATTACCATCTTTCTTAATCTTAATTTTGCTGCATTTTTATTAATCTTTATTCTTTGAAAAAATATATGTCTACAGGAATCTCACATCCACTCGTTGATGAATGTTCTTCGTTACTCTAACTTGGATGAATCTCTTCAAGGGGAGGCCAGCCTCATTTGTGATAATGCTTTGGAACGCCTTTTGAAAACAAAGGAACTTGATTACATGAGTTATATCGTATTAAGGATGTTTGAAAATACCGAGGTTGGTGTATATATATGTCTTTGCTAAAAAAAATGGTGAATTAAGTTTACTTATTATATTTAGTACAGGTAAATTTGGAAGACCCAGAAAGGTTTCGCCTTGAGATGACTTTTAGCCGCGGTGCAGATTTATCCCCCTTGATGGTAAATCCACATTTAGCTAGAAATTACAGTTTTTTTTCTTCGACACAGATGATTCATTGTTTTATTTTGTATAGAAAACGGACACGGAGGCAGCTTCACTGCACCAGGAGCACACATTACCAATAATGGGTCCAGAAAGGCTACAAGAAGTAGGGGCTTATCTGACACTAGATAAAATGGAGGAAATGGTCCGTCCGTTTGCCATGCCTGCAGAAGACTTCCCCCACCAACTATTCCTCAGGGGTTCTCGGGTTACTTTAAAAGTGCAGGGTATTGGAGCGTTTGGTAAACCTTTGGCCCTTTCACAAACATGCAAATGGTCATGCCAGTAAATAAAAACAAGTTTTTGAAAACAAAGATGAGGTAAACCGAGTTTTGGACGAATTTTGAAACAAATCAACGAGAGCTTTATATGTACAAAAGCTCTTGGCTTGTTTAACAAGGTAGTTGTGGTTTCTCTAATTTCCGTTTTTAACAAAATCATCAAATATTATGAGTTAGGATTTAAGACACCAGGCCATTGTATTTAAATGTTATTATTATTACATATAAAATGTAATTCTTAGTTTTCAAGTTGTTGTCAATGTCTATTATTGAACAAATCTATTTAGGCTCTCTCTGTGGGCTTAAAACATGTCATGTTTGGCAATGAATTGTACTCTTTTCAACTTCGTATCCCTTCCTTCAAAGACCGATGTGAGATTGATGTTTCAAAAGCAACTCAAGATCTTGTTGTCTGAAGGAAATATGTGGTCATTGGGTTTTTAGTTGAGATATGTTAGTCTGACTGATTTTTTTATATCTAATTTGCAGTTTTTTTGTACAAGTGTACAACATGCTACATATTTATATATTAGATTATATAAAAGAAATTACCTCAATTTTGTTAGAAATACACACTTCTTACCAGATTAATCCTTAAAGAAAAATTGTGTTCTTTCCTGTTTGGATTGACCGGTGTTCATCAGTAAGATCTTTAGTTGGTCGTTAATTACATAAATGGTCTATGGACTGTGGTTTGGTAAGGGGGGACGGGGCACAACCAGAAATGCTCACGGGTACCTCACTACCAGCACGGTAACACCGTCGCCGGTGGCGCTGGTAGTGGATCCGTGGAGGGTTTCCGTGAGATTGTGAACGGATGGGTACCTGTGAGTTTGTCTACCCCTTTTGTCTTTTTCTCTATTTTTATTTTCAGTGGAGTGCTGCCTCTAAAAAAACTATTTCAGTGAAGTGATGTGGCAGTGCATGATTTGTAGAAATCAGTGAAGTTAAAAAAAATAAAGTTGAGTGCCCATCCCCCCTCAAAGTAACAACTATAAGGCCTAACTTTAACAAATGATGTAACAATTGTAACATGTTTGGTCTATAACGCTAACTTACGTTTATCAAATTCCCTTATCTCTAAACCAATATGAAGATAGGCTTTTGGTATTGAACTTGATGTTTTGACAATTATAAGAACTTCGAATTTTTTTCATGGTTTTGCTTATTTAATGAAGCTTGGTTCACCTTTGTTACTAGGGATTTTCTTTATTGACCAAATGTAAAAAGCCTCATTTTGAAAAACTTTAACATTCTTTTAATGAAAGTTCCTGTTTACATACCAAATGTGTTATAGGTTGAAACCACGATCTCAAGTGCGCAACTTTTTAAACTAAAGCAATAAAACTTCCTTTGAAATCGAGACTCGTAGTAATAAAAATGCATTGACAATCATTTGAAAAATTATACGTTACTTTCATTTCATTTTTCCATATATCAAACTAAAGCAATACTATATGCAAAATGTATAATTGTTATCCTTAAATTAAGACTTTGCTCCTAAGTGCTAACAATTACCCTAACCAAACTCGACGAGTCTAACTTAATATCAAAAGGCCACCTATCTTGAAACACATTCCAATATTCCATCCCATGTCATTTTCTAATTAAAAATTAAATAAAAGCACATTTTTCTTTTCATTTTCAATTATTAATTAATTTTTTTTAATTAATCGTTTTTATTAAACATAAACGCGAAATATTACATCAAGATAGCGGGCAGATGGGCAACAAGCTGCGCCGCCACCCCTTTCTGGATAGCAAACCCTAATCTGCTAAAAACGAACCCATGCCCCCCGGAGTCGAGACACTGCTATGAATAACCCGTTGGACTCTAGTCAGAAAACAGATGGCTTCCGGTGCCAAGGAGCCAAAGGTATCAAATGCCAGGGGTACGACTAAATCAAAATTAATTTTATACAATTATATGAATAAACTATAATCAAGAGTTTTCGACGGAAACGACTAAATAATCAAGTTCAATAATTGATTTATTTACATAACAAAATCTAACATTTATAAAAAAACGACTTTAGTTATATATAAAAACAAAACAAAAAAATATAGATTATACGTATTTGTGTGTATGTCATCATATTATTGGAGTGATGTGCATCAGTGCATGTGCTTTGAGAAGAAAAATAAGTTAAAAATCACATCTAGTAACGGGTTCATGAACCCGATTTCCATCATGGCGTGAACATATAAAACCTGTTAGGATGGGCTTTCACTGGGTCCAGGCCCAAGCCCAAGACTTTATTGTTTTTAAAAGAGAGCAGCTCTTTTTTTTTTTAAGTAGTTCAGTGGAAATTTTTGTGCAACCCTAACTTACCCGTCCCAAGCAAGTTCGAATCCCTACCCACACCGGTGTCCTCCTGACTAAGCTTAAACCGTCACGGGAATTTAAAAGAGCGCAGCTGTGCAGGTAAACCATCCTTTGCTGCAGTGCTTCTTTCTCCTTTACGTACATTATTATCTTTAATCCATTCATTTGTCATCATACAATATTAATATTACTTTCTGTTTCATGCATGCTGTTTTTACTATTTACATATGGCTGCTGCTGCATTGGGTTTGAAGTGCCAGTTTTGCGAGCATGGGGAGTTGGAGGATGGTTCTGATGGATTCTTTTACTGCCCGCAATGCGGCCAACGAGCCGATGGTATCAGGGACACTACTGCTGGAGAGGATGACTTGCTTATGACCCAAGAGACTGTAAGGGGTATGGTGTTGGAAAGTAAATCAAGAGGGATCAGAACATTGTCATCATTTTCCCGGATTAAGAATATTTGGACAGCTCAAACTAAATCAATTATGGAGCCATTCTTGGACAATTTACCAAAGTTACATTATAGCCGTTTGAAACTTTTTCCTTTCTTAGAACTTTGTATAGCTTATATATTGCTCTTTAGTCATCTTGTAAATTAATCACAAAAAGCATCAATAACATAATCAATCTTTATTCTCTGATAATCAATATGGTATCAGAGCACGTTTTCTGGTTCTAGGACCGTGCTCATCATTTACCTTCATTTTTTCATAAACCCTTCGCTGCCATGTCCGAAGACGGTAACGCGGGTTCTGAGTTGTCAACACAACTAGCCAATCTACTCAAGAATGGCTTCAATCTTCAAACCCAAACCCCCAAACTATCCGATAACCTGCAAATCAATCTCAAACTGAATAGCAAAAACTATGCCCTGTGGACTCGAATGATTCGAGTCGCTATAGGCGGAAAGTCAAAAAGCTTATTGAAACACCTAACCTCAGATCCTCCAGATCAAAGTGATGCAGCATATGAGCAATGGGAACAAGACGACCTAGTCGTTTTCTCATGGCTTATTCAAAATATTGAACCGACACTCGCTAGCAACCTAACCGAGTTCCCTAATGCAAAAACATTATGGGATGCTCTGGCGGTCACTTATAGCAGCGGAAAAGACAAGCTACAAATATTCAATCTTCATGTTCGAGCCAATGAAATCAAGCAAAACGAAACTTCTCTAGAGAACCTTTGGATTACCTTACAAGGGATTTGGGGAGAGATTGATAGAATCGACCCAAATCCAATGAAATGCCCAGAAGACATCAAAACTTACGCCAAAATCAGATCTAACCAGAAGTTGTTCCAGTTCTTAAGTGCTTTAGACCAGAGGTACGAACCTATAAAACGAGAAATACTCAGATCAGGGTCACTCCCAACCACAGAAGAGGCATATGCAACTGTAAGAAAGGAACAGGCTCATCAGAAAATTCTCGGTTCACAACCAACAGATCCAGTAGATGAATCATCAGGGGTTGCAGCCGGACTTATCGCCACCAACACACAAAAACCTAACGGTTCAGGCCTTGTCTCAAGAGGTAACCGTCGGACCCAACCAGTTAGGACTGATAAGAGTCATCTAAAATGCACTCATTGTGGTATGACCAAGCACACCAAGGAAGAATGCTTTAGGATCGTTGGATACCCTGAATGGTGGAACGATGGTCATAAGAAAGGAATCAAGAACACCGGACAGGAGAAAGGGAGAGCCGCCGTCGCCACGGGCAGCAAGGAAGAAGCTACCGACGTGACTGACGGCACCGAAGGAGCTTTTGTAGGTATGGCGGCGGCCGGCTGGGATGAAGATGCTATGGATGGAGGTAACCGGATTGAGGGTTTAACCTCAAATCCGATCTGTAACCCTCAATTTTTTCCCCCAATATTCTTTGATTTATTGAATAAAGATGAACACAGTAACACTAACCAGGACCAAAGGAAGGGGAAGGGTATAAGTAAAAAAGAAAAAGACAACAGGTTTCTTAGACAAACTGTGAACAAATCGTTTTTTAAAAGGGGAGGTGTGGATGTGATAAGTCCTCACAATCACTTATTATCCCCTAGTAAACAAAAGCAAATTTGTAAATCTCGATGTGCTACTGTTGTCGCTTTAAACAAAAAATATGGGGATGGGAGGAGTCTCAAGCATAACTTGGGATCCTCAATTCATAAACGAAATTTTTTCAAATTAAAAAATGGGTCCTTAATTAATAAACATAAACCTTTTTTTAAATTAAAAATTGGGATTGGATCTACTCGTAGACATAAAAAAACTTTGGTCCACAAAGTTAAAAATCGCTCGTTTTTTAAAGGAAAAAGTAAAAACAGTTTTTCCTTAAAAAATAAAAATTTAAGTGCTCGACAGGCTAATATAGCTCAACATTGCACTAAAACACACGAATCTTGGATCTTTGACTGTGGTGCCACCGACACCATGACTTATGATAAATATGATATTATTTCTAGAACTAAACCTAGGATTAATAACATCAAAACTGCTAATGGGGGGGACGTTCCTGTTAAAGGAGGAGGAACTATTGAAATATCTCCAACTTTAAAACTTAAAAATTGTCTCTATGTTCCATCCCTGTCACATAAACTGCTATCCATTAGCCACATTACAAAAGAGTTAAATTGCACCGTCTTGATGCATCCAACCTTTTGTATTCTTCAGGATATCAGGACGGGAATGATCATTGGGCGTGGCACTGAACGGTCAGGATTATATTATGTGGATGAAGTTACTCAACGGGGACATGTGATGCTCGCTCATGGATCTACACATAGAGAAGCCTGGCTTTGGCATAGGAGATTAGGGCACCCGTCTAGTAGCTATTTACATATTTTATTTCCAAAACTTTTTCCTACCAATAAAACTTTACGTTGTGAGACTTGTGTCTTAGCTAAAAGCCACAGACAAACGTATCATTTAAATAATACTAGAGTTGAAACTCCTTTTTCTTTAATTCATTCTGATGTGTGGGGTCCCGCAGAGGTTAATGGGGGACAAAACTTTCGTTTTTTTTCTTATTTATTGATGATTGTACTCGTATGACATGGATCTATTTTTTGAAACATAAATCTGAAGTCTTTGAAAAATTTACTATTTTTTATACTATGATACAAACTCAATTTAAAACTAATATTCAAATTCTTAGATCAGACAATGGTGGAGAATATGTCAATGAGTCTATGAAACAATTCTGTCAAAACAAAGGAATAATTCATCAAAAAACATGCCCCTATACTCCTGAACAAAATGGCACTGTTGAACGAAAGAACCGTATTCTTTTAGAAATCACACGGGCGTTTTTAATTGAGTCTCAAGTTCCCACATCTTTTGGCCAGAAGCTGCTGCGACTGCCACATATTTAATTAACCGTCTTCCTACCAAAGCTCTTAACCTTAAAACCCCCATTCAAGTCCTATCTGATTTTACCAAGATTCCTCCACCTCTCACCTTACAACCAAGGGTCTTTGGATGTACTGTCTACCCTCATATCCCTAAACATGATCGAGGAAAACTAGGCCCATGCGCAGAAAAATGCATATTTGTTGGCTATGGAATCGATCAAAAGGGATATAGGTGTTACAGCCCAACACGTCGACGTGTGTATACTACCCTTGACTGTAATTTTCTTGAGACCGAATTTTTCTATACATGCCAATACAGTGGTCAGGGGGAGAAGAAGCATATTGACCCACTGGATTGGCTAACATGGACACCTTCATCAATGAGCAAAGAAACTCACAGTACCCAACGGGACTCATCTGCTTCCCCACATCCTGCTAGTGCTGCTGACCAAGAATCTCCCTGTCCTACACCTGCACCTCCTGCACCTCAAAATGGTGAACCTGAAAATGGTGAACCTGAAAATAGTGAAACCAACGAGAAACTGCAAAGTCCTCCTAGTATGACTAATAATGAAGATTCAAATGATACATCTAACAGTGGAATAGCAAGTGAACAGGTTATGCAGGAGGATCAAGAGGAATCAATACATGAAGAACCTGAAAATGAAACAACCGAGAAATATGTGCTACCTCCAAGAGCCAATAGAGGAGTACCTCCAAAACGATATTCTCCCGAAAAGGAGACAAGATCAACTAGATATCCCATGGCAAATATGGCCAATGGAAATTTGTCTGGAGAAGCTAAAGCCTTCACTGTCGCCCTCCTTAATGAACAACTCCCAAACTCTGTTG
Organism: Ambrosia x helenae; assembly: GCA_030844895.1. Taxonomy (NCBI): domain Eukaryota; kingdom Viridiplantae; phylum Streptophyta; class Magnoliopsida; order Asterales; family Asteraceae; genus Ambrosia; species Ambrosia x helenae. Next base: position 16,711 of record JAUTDX010000959.1, read on the forward strand.
AACAAGCCTTGAAGTCCAAGGAATGGAAGGATGCTATGGAAATAGAGATGGATGCGCTTATGAAAAACGAAACATGGGAAAAATGTACCCTTCCCTCAGGAAAGAGACCAGTAGGATGTCGGTGGATCTTCACTATTAAACGCAAACCAGATGGAACAATAGAAAGATATAAAGCTCGACTAGTGGCCAAGGGATACACACAAACGTATGGGATCGACTATTCTGAGACTTTCTCACCAGTAGCCAAAATTGATACAATCCGTGTTCTTTTATCTATTGCTGCTAATGAAGGATGGCCTCTTCATCAGTTTGACGTGAAGAATGCCTTCCTTCATGGAGAATTGAAAGAAGAAGTATATATGGAGGCACCTCCCGGATTCACAGACAACTTCAAAAATCGAGAAGTGTGTAGACTAAAAAGGACTCTCTACGGTCTTAAACAATCACCACGAGCATGGTTTGGTAGATTTACATTGGCTATGAAGAAATACGGGTTCAAACAAAGCAATTCTGACCATACCTTGTTCCTCAAACGAAAAGGTAAACTCATAACTTGTTTAATTTTATATGTTGATGATATGATTATCACAGGAAACGATAAAGAAGAAATGGAGAAGCTTAAAGCAAATCTTTTCAAGGAGTTCGAAATGAAAGATTTAGGAAGACTTAAATACTTCCTTGGGATTGAAGTCTTGAGATCAAAACAAGGAATTTTCATATGTCAAAAGAAGTACATCCTTGATCTCCTTGCTGAAACAGGAATGATCGACTGCAAACCAGCTGATACTCCAATGATAACCAACCAAAAACTCTACATGGAAGAAGGAGCAAAATTGGCAGATAAAGGGAAATACCAACGTCTAGTGGGCAAACTCATATATCTCTCACACACTCGTCCAGACATTGCATATGCTGTAGGAGTGGTTAGCCAATTTATGCACCAACCACAAGTTAACCACATGGATGCTGTTCGAAGAATTATCAGATACCTAAAGGGGACAGTTAGCTATGGGATTCTCTTCCAACCGAACAAACATTCGAAGATTCAAGCCTACACAGACGCTGATTGGGCAGGGGATCAACAGGACCGGAGATCTACATCAGGATACTTCACGTTAGTTGGAGGGAACTTGGTGACCTGGAGAAGTAAGAAACAAAAGGTAGTTGCTCTATCCAGTGCTGAAGCTGAATTCCGAGGGATTGCAAGAGGACTGGCAGAGGTCTTATGGATACGCAAACTTCTTACTGAAATTGGGTTCAAACAAAAGGAAGCTAGCAAAATCTGGTGTGACAACAAAGCTGCCATACAAATTTCCGAAAATCCTGTTCAACATGACCGTACAAAACATGTAGAGGTTGATAGGCATTTTATCAAAGAAAAACTCGAAAATGGAACTATAGAACTTCAGTTCATTCGGTCAGAAGATCAACTAGCAGACATTCTTACGAAATCTGTCAATGGAAGGCTGTATAACAATTGCTTGTACAAGTTGGGTATCGGGAATCCCACTACTCAACTTGAGGGGGAGTGTTGGAAAGTAAATCAAGAGGGATCAGAACATTGTCATCATTTCCCGGATTAAGAATATTTGGACAGCTCAAACTAAATCAATTATGGAGCCATTCTTGGACAATTTACCAAAGTTACATTATAGCCGTTTGAAACTTTTTCCTTTCTTAGAACTTTGTATAGCTTATATATTGCTCTTTAGTCATCTTGTAAATTAATCACAAAAAGCATCAATAACATAATCAATCTTTATTCTCTGATAATCAATATATGGTTCGAAGACGAATAACAACACAAGCTGCTGATCAGCCAATCTCCAAGTCCATACCCCTTTCAGACTTTTGGAAAATATTAATAACCCAAGAATATGCTGATGCTGAAGCAGGTGATGAAGAAATTAGAAGGAAGTATGTTATGGGAGTCCAGTTGATGATTGAAATGCAAGTTAAGGCCTTGGTTGAAGAATGTAATGTGTGTCCTGTAATCGTTGACATAATCGAGCCCATTTGGTTAAGATTCGTGGCATCAACTAAGCTTTTTTCAGGTGATGGTGTTTAGAGTAGAGGGAGTGGGGCGGGAACACCGCCCCGTAGGTAGAGGTGTACAAGAAAACCGTTTTTTTTTTAAAAAAACCTATATTGTAACCGAAACCGGTTTTAAAAAACCCGGTTTTTTAACAACCAGTTTAAAAAAAAACGCCTAAAAAACCGGTTTTTTTTTTCAGTTATCCTTCACCAAGGAAGAACCGGTTTCAAAACCGATTTAAAAAAAAAAAAAAAAAAACCGATTTTTTAAATATAAAAACCGGTTTTTTAAGTTAAACCGGTTTAATAACCGATCCTAACCGGTTTCACCAGTTTGAGCTTTCTGTAATAAAAACCGGTTCGGTTATTAAAAAAAAAACGATTTTTAAAAGGTTAAAAAACCGGTTTAAAAAAAAACGGTTTTTTTAAAACCGGGTTAACTGGTTTGTACACCTCTACCCGTATGGGCGTGGAAAGGGGCGGGGAAAGAGGGGGGGAGAATCCGACGGGCGTGGGGGGGAGGAGGAAGGTATGTTGTAAAATGACAATAATATCCTCAAGTTATTATTTCAAATCTTTGATTGTCTTTTGTCTTTTACGGGCAAAACTGGAAATTGCTTAGAAATGGACATTTAATTTGGGACAACAATAAGTAGAAAAATGGACATTTAAAATGAGACAGGGGGAGTATTTTTTTGTTAGTTAATAACTGCTTTAACTAACCAACTTATGTACTTTTATTTCATGTCAGATGTAACGAAACGGTATGGGTCACAGAGTAAGACAATACCGTTATCTTGCTCTCTAGCAATTTCTTTTTGGTGTGTCATTTGGCAAGGGAGCCAATCTTACCAACAGATATTATTAAATGGACACTTGAAGGAAAACTTCCCTATTTTGCTGCTTTTGTTGCAATCGATAAACAAATTGGAACCCGAATAGAAATCCCGTCTGACACGGGTCCTGTTAGTTCAAGTTGTATGTTTAGACCTGTACAAGTTATTTCAGCAGAAAGACTCGAGTCGTTAGCTGCTTCTATTGCACATTCAATAGGATTGGAATTACCTCCTGTCAATTTTTATGCAATTGCTTCGCGTTATCTTAAACAGTTGTCTCTTCCGGTTAATGTTATTCTCCCTCATGCATGCAAAATATATGAGTGGTCCATGCCACCCGAGCTGTGGTTATCTGCAAACGAGTCCAGGCTTCCTACACGCGCTTTTGTATTGTCTATACTTATGGTTTCGATTAGGATTCTTTACAATATACATGGTTTTGGGAAGTGGGAAATGTCATTGTCTTGTGCCAGTAAGAGAAATAATGATGTTGAGTTGTCCGAGCCATTTAGCGGCCAATTAGAGGTAGATGATTCTGCTGCAGAACAATCCAACATGGATGCTACAGGCATTTTAGTTTTACTTCAGTCGAAATACAACGAGCTCATTGATACAAGTGGTAACATTTGTGCCTTCAGCGTTGAGTATGGTTTATATTTTGAGTGTTGTCTAACATGTGTTGTTTGTGTTTGATAGATCATGCTAAGGATCTGGAAGCATATCTTAATTATTGTAAGGATGTGGTTTATGCTGGTGTGGAGCTGTCATCCGAGGATTACCACGAAAACAAGATAATAGACCAACTTTGGAATTTCTATCAGGAGAAAAAGGCATGATTTCGTATTTGTTATTTTCAATATGTATCTATTGTTCCTTGCTATACGTAATGTGTATGCACGCGCATACACATATTGTTACGAGTTAGAAAGTATAAGGGTCAATGTTGTAATAGTAGCATAGTTGTTATAGTGCTAAAGTGTAACAATGTAATAGTGTAGGGACCGAAAGTGTAAGTTGTAACGGTCTGTACCTGTCTATAAATAAGGCGGGAAACCAACTAATAAAACGTCTAGAAAGTTGGTTAATCTCTTTTCTGTTATTCTCTTAACATTGGTATCAGAGCTCAGCGGTTCTCGGCAAGCTCGTACCCTTCTGGACAATAACCGCCGCTAACCACCATTATCCACCAATCAACCACCGGCAACCGCCATAACCACCAGTTCAAGTTCTTGCTCTGTTTTCATTTCTTCTTCGTCTTCCTTAATCTTCTTCGTTTCTGTACCGAGTTGATCAGTTGTTTGATCAATTCATCTGTGGATAAATCAATTTGTGATTCATCCATTCCTTTACTCAAATTTCATTTCAGATTTCGTTTCTTTTCTCAACACCATGACTACTCGCAATCGAGCAGAATCAGAAAATGATAATACTATTAAGAAAACGTTAGATGAACATGCACTTCACATTCTTAAAGTGGATGCTCATTTACAAAAAAATGATCAAACCCTAGAAACCCTCACCTCTGCTCTTAATAAACTAACCCAAGAAATTGCAAAGATAAGTGCTGGAACATCTGTGACAAACAAAGAAGTAACAACCACCAATCAAGATTCGCACAGAAATGACAAGCTAACAAGAATTGGGAAGATTGATTTTCCCAAATTTGACGGAACAGATGTAGATGATTGGCTTTATCGATGTGATCATTACTTTTCAGTGGATGACACACCTGATAACTTTAAGGTGAGGTATGCAGCAATCCATCTTGAAGGCAATGCTGTTAAATGGCATCAGTCGTTTATGAAATTGAAAGGGGTACCAATTACTGAGATTGTTTGGAAAGAATACGTGGAAGCTATTGTGTCAAGATTTTCTTCCACTATGTATGAAGATGCTATGGGAGTTCTTGCCTCTATCACTCAAACAGGACCATTAGATGAATTTTGTCAACTGTTTGATTCTTATCTGTTAAAGGTTTCAATTCCTGAAGAGTATGCAGTGAGTATTTTCTTGAAGGCTTTGAAGCCAGAGATTGGAGGTCCTGTAAAGATGTTCTCACCAAAAACAATGAGACAAGCTTATCATCTTGCCAAAATTCAGGATTCAACCAATAAATCTTTGGGTGTTTCTTCTACAAATCACCAAAGGTATAACTCTTACAATAACTCTAAACCAGCCAACAATTCTGTGAAACCACCATTTAACACTAATCACCTACCTTTATTACCCAACCCAACAAATACTAACAAGTTTAACCCTGGAAATTTTAAAACACTTTCTAGAAAAGAAATGGCTGAAAAAAGGGCCAGAGAAGAGTGTTTTGGTTGCTCTGAAAAGTATTCAGCAACTCATAAGTGTAAGAATAAACAGATTTTTATATTGGAATTGGATGATGAGGAAGAGGATTGTTTGGAATTCATGAATGTTAATGTGCAAACATTAGAAAAAAATGTTGAAAATGAAAGACAGTGGACTGAGCCACATATTTCTTTTCATGCTATTACTGGTATTCCTTCATTCTCCACTATGAGAGTGATTGGAACTATTGGTACAAGGCAAATCTATATTCTAATTGATTCAGGCTCAACCCATGATTTTATTAATGAAGAATTGGCCAAGAAACTTAATATTCCTGTCAAGATTCTTAAAGGGATGAAGGTTTCTGTAGCAAATGGTGAGGCACTTGATTGTGTTAAAGTCTGTCCAGACTTTGAATGGGCCATGCAGGGTATGTGGTACAAAACTGATGTCTTAGTCTTGCCACTTCAGAACTATGACATGGTTCTGGGTGTACAATGGCTTTTGACATTAGGGGATATCACATGGAATTTTAAAGATCTACTAATGAAGTTCAAGATTAATGATGTTGAGGTTGAGTTGAAAGGTTTTGAGAACAACATGGTCACTTTATGCTCAGCTGAACAGATGGAGGGCATTTTGGGAAAAACTGGAACAGTGGCTAATGCTCAGTTGTTAAGCCTACAAGTAAAGACTGAAGAGGAGCAGTTTCAACACTCTGCTCAGATCAAGGGGCAACAATGTCAAGATGTGATTGAAGCAGTTTTGAAGGACTTTGAGGATGTTTTCCAAACTCCTCAGGGTTTGCCACCACAAAGGGAATGTGACCACAAGATAGCCTTGGTAAATGAAAATTTGGTCATTAATGAGAAGCCCTATAGGTACCAGTCTATGCAAAAAGACATCATTGAGCAATCTGTGAAAGAATTATTGGATTCAGGTGTGATAAGAGCTAGTAAAAGTCCCTTTGCTTCACCAGTAGTCTTGGTGAAAAAGAAGGATGGGAGTTGGAGACTTTGCATTGATTACAGGAAACTGAACAATGCAACTGTCAAAAACAGGTTTCCCATTCCTTTAGTAGAAGAATTGTTTGATGAATTACAGGGGGCAGAGTTGTTTTCCAAGTTAGACTTGAGATCTGGGTATCATCAAGTCAGGATGTGTGAAGAGGATATTCAGAAGACTGCCTTCAGAACTCATGAGGGGTTGTATGAGTTTTTGGTAATGCCTTTTGGCCTTACCAATGCTCCTGCAACATTTCAATCACTCATGAATTCAGTGTTTAAACACCTGTTGAGACAGTTTGTGTTAGTCTTCTTTGATGATATATTAATATACAGTCATTCCCTGACTGATCATGTTAATCATCTCAAAGAGGTTTTAACACTATTCAGGGAACACAAGCTATATGCAAAAAGATCTAAATGCAGTTTTGGGGGTACCACAGTTGAGTATTTGGGGCATTTGATTTCAAAAGATGGTGTTTCCACTGACCCAAAAAAGATTGAAGCAATTCAGCAATGGCCTCAACCCACTAATGTCAAGCAACTTAGGGGTTTCCTTGGTCTTGCAGGGTACTACAGAAGGTTTATCAAATCTTTTGGTATCCTTGCTAAACCCTTGACTGAGTTATTAAGAAAAGATGCTTTCAAGTGGACCCCAGCAGCAACTGAAGCTTTTAATGCTCTCAAGTTTGCACTAAGCAATCCTCCAGTCTTATGTCTTCCCAATTTTTCACTGCCATTTACTTTAGAGACTGATGCATCTGGTAAAGGGATTGGAGCTGTTCTCATGCAATCTAGTCATCCTATTGCCTTCATCAGTAAGGCTCTTTCTCCCAAACAGCAAGCCCTTTCAGTTTATGAAAAGGAGCTCCTGGCCATTATTTTTGCAGTCAATCATTGGAAGCACTACTTGGCAACTGGGAGATTTTTGATAAAGACTGATCAAAAAAGTCTTAAGTACCTGCTGGAACAAAAGGTAAACACCCCCTTACAACATATTTGGCTTTCAAAAATGATGGGATTAGATTTTGAGATAGTTTATAAAAAGGGGTCAGAAAACTTGGTAGCTGATGCTCTTTCTAGAGTCTCAGGCCCAACCTTGTTCACTATTTCCTTGTTTACTTTTGATCCTTCCTTGTTTGAAAGAATCAAAGATTCATGGACAAGTGATGAAACAATCCAGCCTTTGTTGAATAAGTTGAAGGCAGGAGAGCAGGTTAAGAATTACAAATGGAATGGTACTTATCTGACAAGAAAGGATAGAGTTTGGGTGGGAAAGAATATGGAATTGAGAAATGACATAATTGCCCTTTGTCATAGTTCTGTTGAATCAGGTCACTCAGGGGTTCATGTAACTTTGCAAAGACTAAAGCAGTTTTTCAATTGGAAGGGAGTTACTAAAGAAGTCAAGCAGTATATAAGAGAATGTGAAGTCTGTCAAAGATCAAAGAATGAAACAGTTGCCTTACCTGGACTGTTGCAGCCCCTACCCACCCCTAATCATATCTTTTCAGATATCTCCATGGATTTTATAGGTGGATTGCCTAAATCTGGAGGAAAAGATACTATCTTTGTTGTAGTAGATAGACTAACAAAGTTTGCCCATTTCATGGCTTTATCTCATCCGTTTACAGCAGCCACAGTAGCTCAAGCCTTTCTAGACAATGTATTCAAGCTGCATGGTTGGCCAGAGACCATTGTGTCTGATAGGGATCCCATCTTCCTTAGTAATTTTTGGAAGGATTTTACCAGACTGCATGGGGTGTCTTTAGCTATGTCAACAGCTTACCACCCACAAACAGATGGCCAAACAGAAAGGGTAAACAGATGTTTGGAGTCTTACCTGAGATGTATGACTATGGGCAGACCAAAAGAATGGAATAAATGGCTTTCTCTTGCAGAATGGTGGTATAACTCAAGCTTCCATTCTAGCATTAATATGAGTCCCTTTGAAGCCTTATATGGATTTGCCCCTCCTATCTTCATTCCATACATTCCAAAGGATGCAAAGGTTGCTGCTGTAGATGACCTTTGCAGAGACAGGGAAGGAATGATTCAGATATTGAAGCAGTCATTGGATAAGGCCAAGAATAGGATGAAACAAATGGCTGACAGCCATAGGTCAGACAGAAACTTTGAAGTGGGCACTTGGGTGTATGTTAAGATTCACCCCTACTGTCAAAATACCCTCACTTACACCAAACACTCTAAACTTTCACCAAAGTTCTATGGACCCTTCCTAATCCTTGAGAAGATAGGGCCAGTTGCTTATAGGCTGGACCTGCCCAATGATGTCCTAATTCACCATACATTCCATGTTTCTTTACTTAAACAAGCCCATGGTCCAGTCACTAATGTCATTCCTTTACCTAAAGAGCCTAGATTCCATTTAAAGCCAGCTGCTGTTCTTAACAAAAGATGGGTCAAAAAGGGATACAAAGGATCGTTTCAAGTTTTAGTTGTTTGGGAAGGGCTGGATTCGTCTGAAGCCACATGGGAAGATTTACAAGAGTTGCAGCTCAGATTTCCAGATTTCAAGCTTGAGTCTTGAGGACAAGACTCTTGAAAGAGAGGGAAGTATTGTTACGAGTTAGAAAGTATAAGGGTCAATGTTGTAATAGTAGCATAGTTGTTATAGTGCTAAAGTGTAACAATGTAATAGTGTAGGGACCGAAAGTGTAAGTTGTAACGGTCTGTACCTGTCTATAAATAAGGCGGGAAACCAACTAATAAAACGTCTAGAAAGTTGGTTAATCTCTTTTCTGTTATTCTCTTAACACATATAGTACACGAAACAGAATGGTGTGATTAAAGCATGTGTTATGAATAATGTGTAAATGACATGATTGAATTACCAAGTAGATTTGCATATGGAGTAAATATGTTAATACATTCTTGTGCTTATTCCTTTGTGGATCATTGTAGGATCATAAACCATCTGAGTCATGTTCCTTGGGCGCTATTAGTACCGACAAGAGATCTCTTGATCATTCAAGTAGTGAAATGAACAAGACCAAGAAACCTAAAGATGACAATGTCCAAGCCATCCCCGGCTCTAACGAGTCCTACAAAGAAAGAGAAATAAAGCGAATGAAATCAAACATGGAAGAGAACAAATTTCGTTACATCCCTCCAAGGAGAAGAGTCAAAAGACATGATTACTTACACTACACAAGGAAAAAGGGGGATGGAGCGTATTTTTACGCTGCACATGCAGATTATTACATTCTACTTCGTTCATGTGCCCGAGTGGCTCAACTTGATGTCAGGAGTATGCATACCGCAGTGCTTAGTTTTGAGAGGCGATTGGATTGGCTAGAGAAGAACATTCAACACTCCTTGAAACAAAAGCCTTCTTTCAAAGCTTGCGAACTTTGTAGGGATTAATCCTGTGGATTTTCTAAGTTATACTTGTGATGTTTGTTCACATTTTTGCATTGTACATCGTATACAATTAGAAAAAAATATTATTAGTTTGTTTAATTAGCGGTTAACTAGAATGGTTTTGATTTATAGTTATTATTTAGAGAGAACTACACACATAGTCCCTGTGGTTTATACGTTGTAACATGTTAAGGTACTAACTTTTTTTTTAACTCCTTAAGGTCCTATGGTTTACATTTGGTAACATGTTGAGGTATTAAACATTAACTGTCGTTAAAAACTAACAGATTCCGTTAAAACTAGTTAAGGTTGAGGGACTAAATTTGCCAAATTGTGAAAGTTTTAAAAATTCTTTCTTCCCACCCTGCAAATTCGTTTTTTCCGGTTGACAAGTTTTTCCGGCGAGTGTTTTCCGGTCATGGATTCCGGGTTAAACATCTTACATGTAGCTAAGCAGTTAAGTCCGGTCGACCTGAATGGGTTGCAGTTGACCCAACATTCGGTTTACTTATTATTATTTTTATAGTTTTTGTTTTATTTTTATGTCAAAATTGAAAAGATAATAGATAGTTTAACACTTTTTTATAGTTTACACATAATTGTTATCACATGTTTGTAATCTTTTTACAGTAAATTAGTAATTAGAATAGGAAAAAAAAAAGAGAAGTAAAACTGATTGTGTTAGTGCCAACCTGCAAAAACGCGTTATGTTCTGGTTTCAAGTAACACGATTTCCTGGGTTTTTGTTGGGTTTGTCCTGTCAACCTGCATACACGACCTTGAATTTAAAACCAAGAGACTACTAGTGTAAGGACACCCATCTACACTGTCTACAAAATATTATATCCGACCAAACAAAGGTGCCCACTTAACGCCATTCATGATGACTACACGAGTACCTCATGATTATATGATCTGAAATGCAAACTTCCTTCTTGGTTAGTTTGGCTCTCCAATCTAAACAAAATGTTAACCATGAATGATCAAGTGTTTCAAATAATTTAAAGCCATCTTCATCTTGAACAAAAAGTTCTGTTTGGTATATTTTTTGTATGGAACACTGATTTAGAATAATAGCAATGGTAAGAGCCCTATAGTCATTCAACACAAACCGGTATGCTGATGGTTGTATCAACCAACCCATCATCTCTCCATCAAGTCACAAAAATCGTATGAGCTCAACTGCAAACTTTCCTTTCTTGGTTTCATTCACTTCTCCTATCTGACCCAAGTGCAAAACAAGATGTTAAAAACCGAATAAAGACGTATCACTTTTGAAACACGTCGGTGGGTTGACCCAAAACAATGAGCAAAAAAACTTGGAATAAGCGTGTCAGATATAATTACAAAATCATAGTATTTGAATAAATGTATGGACTTTTGAGCGAAATGAATTAGGAATTTTGGGAACTTTGGACGCGTTTTCATTTAAGCTAATATTTTTATTTTACCAGTTTAACCCATTAGAGATATAGCATAACCTGTCAACCGAAAAACGAATTTGCAGGGTGGGAAAAAAGAATTTTTAAAACTTTCACAATTTGGCAAATTTAGTCCCTCAACCTTAACTAGTTTTAACGGAATCTGTTAGTTTTTAACGACAGTTAATGTTAATACCTCAACATGTTACCAAATATAAACCATAGGACCTTAAGGAGTTAAAAAAAAAAAGTTAGTACCTTAACATGTTACAACGTATAAACCACAGGGACTATCTGTGTAGTTCTCTCTCTATTATTTAAGTATAATTTAGAACATTGTTGTAGGCTTGTAGCTATATTTCCATGAAATCAACTAGGGGTGTTCAACGAATCGAATATCGAATATTCGAATTATTCGAATCGAATTTTTCGAATTTTTAATATTTTTTCCTGAATTCGTATTCGATTCGTATTCGCTTAAAATTCAATTTATCCGATTCGTATTCGATTCGAATAAGAAACCTGAATTCGAATCGAATTCGAATAAATTCGATTTAGTTCAAATTTACCATAAATAATAAATTGTTTTACTTTTAGTTTTAAAACTAATATAAACTCATTATTTTTAACTTATAAAATAAAAATCTACAAAATTGATAAACAACAATATGTCAAAAACATGAATAGTAAAAATAGTAGAGAGAATAGTTTGTTAGAGTTTCATGATGTATAAGGTAAACATGTAAAATATGGTTCTGGTAAAAGTTGTAGAGACTACGGATTCTTAGATTTTGACCAAAAATTAGAAGTTATTTTTTTTTTCAATGTGTATATTTGTGTATATAATAATGTGTATGTGTGTATATATTTAAAAAATATGCATGTACATTTTTTATTCGAATTTCGAATCGAATCGAATTTAAAATCATAAATTCGTATTCGATTCGTATTCGATTTACTGGACTCGAATTCGAATTGAATCGAATTCGAATTCTTAATAATCGAATCGAATATTTGGTAATCGAATCGAACTAAGTCGAATTTTGAATTTTTCGAATTCGAATCGAATTCTGAACACCCCTAAAATCAACCTTGATTTATAGTTATTACCAAGCCCTTGTATAGTTGTATCAATTAATATTTACCTACTTCACATAAGATAAGCTTCCAGCTTTGCTTTTCAAGTTAATTTTTCCCTCATCTACAATCAAAAACACTGAAAACACAGATAACCCAACATCTCGCACCGCAATGACCGAAGAAAAATTTGCCTGACAATATATACAGAGCAATAATTGTAAACATGCCCTAAAAAATATGATGAACCAACAATATTAGCTGATTAATTGAATAATAAAAGAACACGCTCTTCGCTTGAAACTGAAAACGAAAACTCAAAAAAAAAAATCAACAGTTAATTGAAGAAATTACAGATGAACCTCTGCAAACATCATCGATGTCTTTAACAATGGATTATGCAGAAAGTATTTTGGTAACTAAGCATGGGCATTGCTTCTCAAAACAACATTTGGAAATTATTACTACCAAAACCATCAAATTCACACAACCGTTACCACATTTCAGGGCTTGAGAGCCAAGGCAAGACCAAACTTTGCACTCTTGTCAATAGCTTTAGTGTCGACTTCTCCTGAAAGGGTGAAAAGAGACTTTGGGCGCCACTCATGCTGGATCAGTGCATTTGCCTTTCCAAAGTTGTTGACCCGAGCCTTCACCGTGGTCAACGGGTCCAAAGAATGCTGGGTGCCAACTGTGATTGTGTTTTCATTGCTTGAGAAGCTGTGGTTCACCTCTGCACCTACAAATGTGTTGGTCAAGGGCTTAACAATGTGGTAGTAGGAAGCACTCAGTGTGTCACCCTTGTCGTTCCTGTATAAACCAACATAATGCTTCAAATTCCAGTGGTGCATAAATTGCAGTGACAACTAACCAGGTAGCAAACTTGATTACAACCTTGGTTTTAAAAAGCGCAAAGCGCACAAAAGCGACAAGGTCTAAAACCGAGGGGCAAAGCGCAAAAGCGGTGGGATTTTCATACGCGAGGCGCAAGACGATTATATAATTTTTTTATATATGCTATAGGTTTTTAGCATCATTTACCCAAAATATAGATACAAATAAGGTTTATATATGATTTAACTTAAATGTACAACCTTTTTAGCTACATGTATAACACTTTTAAGCATAAAAACACCCCCCGTACGAAAAGCGCGCGCCTCAGGAGCTTTTTTGGCCAAAAAATCGCGCTTTTCTTGCGCTTTATGTACGGTGCTCGCCTTGTGTTACATGAGGCGCAGGGATTGGCGCCTAGGTGCGCCTCGCGCTTAAGCGCGCTCTAGGTGCGCTTTTTAAAACACAGATTACAACAGCACTTTATTAACACCTGTGGTTGGATTCAGGTTAACAAGTAACCTCTTAATGTGGGTCTGGAAAGGTTGACCCACGAACACTTTCCCTTCCATCTTTAAAGTTTCAAGGATCATTGATGTGTTATAAATGAGTAAAAAACTATACTATCACAATAAGAAGGTTTATGCAATTATATACACCTTACAAGACTTTAGACCCCTTTGAGATGTTTCCATTTTTAGATATTTTTTGAAGTTTTACCCATTTGGCCTCTTTTGAGATAAAACAAAACCCAAGTCGACCCAGTCCTATTAAGGGGGTCAAATTTCCATTTCAATTAAAAAACATATTCAGACTTCAAATTATGGCTAATCAAAATTAAGGCTGGCAATCAGTGTCGGCTTTGGGTTGGTGAGTTAGAAACTTGTTGCATGGATTAGGGTTATGGGTAAACGGACGCGGGTAATAAATGGGTTGGCACCGCTAACTTGTTTAGAAAATTATGTAGAGAATTGTGACCCCTAATCTAAATCATGTGTTCCACTGACTCGGACATTTTACTGGACAGTCCCTACGAACATTTCTCACTTCTATAGTCGCTTGAGGAAAAAAAAACCTTAACCAGAAAGGATTAACAACTCACAAGGTCAAAGCAGAAATAAGATCAGCATTGGAAAAGCTTAGGCCAGCATTGTATTTGGTGAAGTTTCCGGTTTTGGTGTCAAAAGAAACATCAGCTCCAATGGAGCTAATGTTAGTTCCCAGCACACCAGAAAAGTTCACGATGGGATTTGCATCCACCCCAACACTAGCACAGATTCCAGCATAGTCATGCAAGTATTGAAGTTCAACCTAGTATTTGAACGAAATAAAATTACGGTTAAGAAAAAACACCTTCTAGATGTCTTCTAATGAAAAAAATATGCATCATCAGTTGCAAAATAGATCTATGGTTCCACAAGCACGAAGAAAGATTGCATACCTTGCCAGACCTTTGATCAGGAATTTTGAAGCTAAGTATTGCCTTAAGCCCAGGTACAGGTTCATTAATTGTAATAGTTGTGGAGAGCTAGTGAGATGCAAATAAATCAATTAGTATTCATACAAATTTGTAAGGTACTAAACCTTAATTTGCTAATCAAAAATCAAAACAGTGAACCATGTAAACAAAGGTGAGCAGTGTAATTAACTGGTGCAAGAAACTTCATGTTATAGAAAAAGGTGTATATGCAACCGTTTAGTGTTACCTATCCCTCAGATTCGTAATAGGTTTTTATGCATGAGGGTTGTGATCTATGAGGGATGGTTATCTATAGTATAAAATAGAACACGACCAAAAAAGGAATGCCTAACATGAATGATCTTAAGATGCAGAAACTAGTGTTTTTGAGAGTAAAGTAGTAAATTACTATGGTCAATACCAACATTTCATACGAAAAACACAAAAGACAGAGTTACTTAAACAAAATATACAGGAGTGTCTTACGTTGGAGTTGGTGTCCACTTTGATATCAGTAGTAATGTTGTTCCTCTTCAATTGTGTATTGACATCAGCAAGAAACAGGTCACCTTTCTTCGTTCCAGATGATGTGATTGCCTACATGGTGTGAAAGTTGAGAACGTGAGCACTATTGCAAACAACAATAACAAGACAAAAAAAAAAGAAAATCACAAGTTGTTGGATCAAATGCAAACAGTCTGCATCTGAATAAGGCTTAATCCCGTATATTTATTTTTTTCATAAACATATGTCATACAAACTAACCAAGAGCAGTTCAAACATTTTGCACTAGTGCAGTACTAGACTTTCAGCCATGCGGCCCACGCGTCACCGTATACTCACATTTGACATGTCATGGATGAAAACTAGTTAACATACAGACATACTAATGCATATCACAAGCTAACTCAAAAAAGTGAATACACATGATCCAGAAAGTAATCAACTAGAGATACAGTAAGTCAGTAAACAAACATTAGTCAGAAATCAACATAACCGTATCATATCTTTACAATTTAGTAAGAATTACGCAAATTCCGTAAGCTATAAGACGTTCGAAAAGCTACTCAGTACAATAAAGAAGCTAAAACAAAGAACTAAAGGCTCAAATACTTCTAATAACTTTTCAAACATAATGATGTTCATTACATTTGCAATATCATATAACAACAGATGACTGCTTAATACTTACACATGATATAAGCTTGCAATATACAACTATAACTAGCTAAATTGGTCAACTCTTAACAACAACCAATTCTCAGCAAATAAACAATTATCCAATCCAATCAATTCTCTTACAAACGAATAATCATTCAATAACAACATACAACTTGATAATAACATTAAAAAAAGTGGCTCACAACTCCAGTAGGTGAATAGGTGGTGATGGTGAACTTATGGTCCCCTTGGTAATCCTTGTACAGAAGATCTGCATCACACATATTATTATGCATAAAAACACATACATCAAAGCATATAACCTCACACATACATGTATATATATATATACTAGCTTAGTACCCGTGCGATGCACGGGATTCCCTACATTATTATTCATAACGAATATAATTTATTATACAAAGGAAGTAAGTTACGATGAATGTTGATTATTGACATTTTCAGATTAACGATTTTTTTTCGGATTAAATTAATATTCTAAATAAGTTGACATGAATTCTATCTATTTTACTAATGAGTGTTAATATAACTCTTAACAACTTATACCGAGGAGATTGACACAAAGTGATTTGTATAAACCGGTTACTTTTGCGATTCAATTAACCTTTTTAAGACCTTTATCAATATATCCAACATAATATTAACATGCAATACCAAAACAAACAATCAAGTACCATGAAAAAATCAAACCAAACATAATGTCATAGTTGCATTGGTAAGTTCACATAGTAGCCAGTATTCAAAAAAAATATTACTATAAAAAAATATGGAAAAAGACAATACGACGTAATTATCAAACATTAAAAATTTGTCTTTTGGATCATCAAATGATTGTGCATATATATATATATATATATATATATATATATATATATATATATATATATTTCTGTTTATGTTTTTGTATGTTATAATGTATTGTGTTCACTTGTTATTGCATTAATTAAAGATAATGGTGGTCGTACATCATCACTTGTGGTTCTGATCAATCTCTTAAAACCAATGAACCCTTGTAGATTACCATAACCTTAATGTAGTATGATTTTGTGAGGTTGTTGATTGTGGAAACTTAAAACATCATAACACATTTAACGCAAAACATGTAAAGAAAACTGAAATGTTAACTAAAGGATCACCACCTTAATTAAAAGAAATCGCAATGTGTTTAGATTATCAAAATGTAAACAAAAAAATTATAGAAATTAAGGAAACATACCAAAACTTATATTAACCATTAACCATGTTCAAATACATACTAAAAAGACCACAAAAGTTTTAATCCACTTCATCATAAAAACCTTCCATACATATACGCCAAGACTAAATAAACAAAACTTGGGGACATTCCAACGTCTAATTACTAATGGTTTTGTCAAACTTACTACCGTACTACATTATCGACATTTTCCAAATACAAACTAAGAAGCCAAACATCTAAATATATATCTTCAGACTAAGGACGCGAAAATACCAACTTACCTTCCCTTTGGAAATACATAATACGATAACGCCTACCATTCTTTAAAGCAAGCTTCTTCATGGTTGACTTCCATTCTCTCACAGCATATCTTGTTTGACTACCAGAACCTTCAATAAATACCAATACTTTAACAAATCTTAATGCTTTGAAATAATGACATGCGTCAATCTAAAGAATATGTGAATTATATTTATAAAAATCTGTGCAAAACTATAAATGCAGATAGGCACAATTTGTTCATACAAAGGTTATACCCGCGCGCGTTGCGGCGCGCTAAACCGAATCGTTCTCGCTTTGACAACATTAATCAAAAACCATAAACACAAATATTAGCAAACCTTTCACATATAAAGTAACTATATAAAAATATTCTTTGGCGACACCACCATCTACATCACATCACATATTCAACCCACATCTGCACCACATTTGGGTCGACCCATCCCTGTTGCTAGCATATCCCCTTTGCTGCATTACACATTAATCTTTATAGTAATAAAACTAAAGAGTGTGAGTAATATAATTATATCAGCAATCACTAATCTAACCCAACTTGCAGGTCAATCTAACTCAAGTGGGTCATTTTACCCATTAGATGTCAATCTAACCCCATGACTTACTTAGTCATAATTAGAAAACCATCATATGTACCTTATCTTGCAAGGATTCCTCTTTCCCTTAATTTGATACAAAATTTGTATGCAGTTGCTATAATGCATAAAATAATTCTCCTCAACATCCATCACTGGAAATTTTGATGTGTTTTTGTTAATAATCGCCTCAACTCCCATCTCACTTCAGCAAATCTGAAACAAATAACAATGTCATAATGTAGGTAGTCATGTAGATGCAGTCATGAACACATGGTAAATTAAAAAAAATATCAGATTTGGATGTGTTAGAATCAAATAATGGGTAGCTTTTGCTATATTTTCTTTCAATTCATTTATCAAAGCTATCACGCATAATGGTAGAAGAGAATAGTAAAAGTATGATTGATAAGATGTAGATGTACAATTTAGGCGCGTGTTACCTGAGATTTAAAATTGTTTAAGGCCAACCTAACCCGGCCCGTCAAATGGTTCGTACCCCAACTCTTCCTTTTGACTTGCAAGTCGCAATCCATAGCAAACAATATTCTTAAGAACAAAGGCTTCACCCTGCAAATCAAAGTTTGAAGATAATAAAGTTAGATAATAATCACAAACAAAATATCACATGCTTCAACAATCTGTCTTATATCAATGGATGGTTTTAGGATCCTAGATATATAGTAGGAATCCCCAATAGTACTTTCACATAGCAACTGGTAAAGAGCCGTTGCAACAATTTTGGTTTAATAAACCAAGTAGCAATCTAAATAGGAAGACATACATGTGTAGGAAAAAATATAGATAACAACAATTAGTTGTAGAAATCAGCTAAGGTAGCAAAAACCAAACCAATTATGCATCCAACAAATTACTCTATATCAGTAACCATTTTTTATTTGATATTAGTTGAATACTAATCTCCAAAGCGTCTCAGCAAATGATATAGTTATCACTTGTTCCAAAACAAATTCATAAAAAAATTTCCATGAATGAAAAAAAAAACATACTTGAATGTCTGATGTCAAGGTTTTGAACAACCACCCCCAATTTTCTTCCTAGCGACAGACAATCTGTAACGGCCAACCAAAAAATAATTATTAGAACAGAAATTGGAGTTAACAGGGAGTTAGAAATCCATATAGCACAAACAGCCAATATGAAACAAAACAAACAACACCACCAAGGATTTAAACTAACTACAAACCAATTTGATTAATAAAAGAAACAACCAAACATATGTATACAAAGTTACCACTCTGATATTACAGAAGCACCATCTAATCCCTGTGACGGCTCTAACATCAACAACAATCACCATGTACCGAACAACCACCGTCACCACAACATACTCCATAAACGTAGGCCATCACCCTTGAGCGTACCAACCGTCACCATTACTAATCAGAGATTATTATTAGTAGAAATAGAAGTGGGTATGAGGATTTCACCTTTAAGGTCGGATGTGGCTCAATCGGAACCCATATCGCTGCACGTCGTCGTCGTTGTGTGCCGCCTTGGACCACCATGTGCAACCAAATTCACAACATTAATTTTCTTTAACTGTTTACAAATACGACTTGAGCTAAGTTAAGTATACAACCATATAATAAGCGCTCAAAACCAACATAAGTACCAATAAACCAAATTAGAACCATACCCTTATGATGATGGCAACCTTATTTTGACTCGAGTGGCAATATAGCAGAAGAATCACACAACTACACAAGTCAAGAAAACATATATCGTAACTAAGAAGCATTGGCTTTATATCACAACAACTTAATTTTATTATAACAAAAACATTACCTTTTGCTTGTGACTGTTTCCCCAATCAGCACCTTGGCGCCACCACAGCGCTGGTGGGTGAACCACCGCCTCCCAAACCGTCTCGCAAGCAAATTTCATTTATAATCCCCTAAATATTGTACAAACAGGGTGTAATGAAGTAATCAATTAACATAAAAAATGTCCATCCCAAGATACATACGCTTCGGTCATATCTACGCCTCCATTCTTTTGCAATATTTACCAATCCAGACCACATCTATGACAACCGAAAGTTGTATAATAATTGATAATTAGTACCTGAACTGCATCCACATCACATGTGAGCAACAAAGTCGAGAAACGATTCCAAAAAAATAACCAATTTTAAGAGATTTTAAACCTCTTAAACAATTAGTCTCTGGACAATAATCAAGATCTCAAAAATGATTTTAAATTTCAGAAACCATCAATAGTTGACATCAAGATTTAACCGATAAAATCAGAAATAATCGAGAAGAAAGGAATATCACAAAATCAGAAACGATTCAACAGCAAAGATCGAGAAGAAAGGAATATCAGATTGAACGATTAACATATTAAACATTAATTAAAGCGAAAAATGAAAGGAATAACAGATTGCAACAGCAAAGATCGAGAAGAAACACCTGTTTGTTAGTTCCTGCGAATCTGCGATTGAGATTTAGGGTTTCAAAAAGGAAAAGGGAAAGGGAAAGATACTGGGTTAATATTATCAATGGAAAAAAAATTACTAAATCAAAGGGAAGATCTTGGCACCATCGATTGAGAGAGAGGATCTGAGTTTCTTGTTAAAGAGTTTGTGAGGAATATCCGGAAAGAAAGAAAGGCTAGATTATTTTGTGTAGGTTTAGGAAGGAGCGCTAATCAGCATAAATTCTGAAGATAAACAGGAGAAAAAGAAAGGTAGCTTACAAAGGAAGATACGCAAATGAGCGGGAAAACAATCCTAACATGCCCTCACAAAGTGCCAAGTGTCCCTCAAATGCTTTTATTTATATATATTAGTAGATGTGTGTGTGTGTGTATATATATATATAGAGAGAGAGAGAGGGAGAAGGAAGAAACCTCTGGCTTTTTTGCCGATATCGGAGTAGAGTCCTGGACCTTTAACCATGATTATTAACTGCTATTGCTACCTCAATAATAATAACACAGATCCAAAACAGAGTATTATTATTAACCAGAGAGAGAGATTGGGACAGCTTCAGGAACAACGGAAGAACAACGCTATATATGAATTGGGAATAAGGAAGGTAAGGCTTTATTTTGATATTTTCCAAGGCTAAAATGGTTAAGTTAAATGAGTGTACAATTTTAATTGCACGATGTACAAGTGAATTTATATGGTTAAGGTCTGAATTTTGTGTATTTAGGTTTGGATGAAAGACTTGTTTTATAAGAAATTAGATGTTTTTTTCTCTTGAAAGGTGTGCTTTGGTTTATTTTTAACTGTTTGATTAAGACTATCTGTTGTGGCCCGTCCACACTTCGTCTAGGCCATCCCGGACGAGCCATCGTGTCCAAATCGTTCAATTTTGGACATTCAAGCCGGTGTCTATTGATTGGTTTGTTTGAATATGTGGGGCCCTCTAATGTATATGTTACCGTTAAATTTTTTTTACCCTTTTTTCACCTTTAAAATTCCTATATCTTCACATTTTTTAAAAAACCATCTAAATTTCACATATCTTCTCTATAATCTTCACATCTTTTTTTATAAAAACAACCTAAAACTTCACCATCTTCTCTAAAAGATGGCATGGCATGCAAATGAGGAGATCGTGCTGGTGACAGTCTGAATCAACGTGAACGCACAACTGCCCAAAAATACGTCTTCTTTTTGGATCAATGTTTTGGAGGAATTCAATTGAATAGGCCAATCAAATCACCGCAACGTGGATCAGCACGTTTATAAGTGGCGGGACCTATACGGAAAGTGTACGAGATGGAACACCTTATTTGAAGCCATGATGGCGGCGCACCCTGGTATTACCCAACAAACGGCAGTCCAACGCACACAAGAAGACTATCGGGCTACTCACGGCATCGAATTCAACATCTCCTATCTTCTGGCACGGCAATTGTTGCGTTTTTTTAATGTTTAGTGTTTAATAATTAGTGTCGAATGTTTAATGTTTAGTGTTGACTATTTAATGTTTAGGTATTTTTTTTATGTCGATAACTTTTTTTTTAAATTTTAGCTTTTGATTTTTTTTAATTTTAGTGTCTACTTCTATTGTAATATTTGTAAGATATGTTAGGTGAGTTATTAATTTAAAATGAAAAAAAAAAATAGATCAATATGAGTGAATGACTACTTAAGGTAAACTATCCCCACACCTTTATGTAGCCCTCAATCCCTCATGTTGTCATTATAAGAGAGGGTCCATAATTTGCTGCCGTGACAGGTAGTCCTTTTTTTAAGACTAATCTCAACCACACCTCATAATCTAAGAGAAGCAGTATATCTATATCTGAGACGGCATTTTCCAAAGTTTATCACACGTGGATTTGTATTTTAATTTGGTGACTCCGTGCTTCGTTTTTCTTGGGCCAAAAGACAACGGACAGCCTCATACATTTTTTATTTTTTTCTAACCACTGCTCTTTTAAAACTTATATCATATAATGATGGGCCAAATACTACCGTACCGTGTTTGTATCTATGCCTCATACAGCTTTTAAAATTTTAACCACTACAATGCTCTTTTTGAAACTTATCAAGATAATAATGGGCCAAATAGCATACCGTGTATTTTTCTTGGGCCACAACATGTGAAGTTAGAACAATAAATACTCATTTATTTTACTCTTAATAGCTCCTTGCCTCCTTTCGTCTTTTGTTTAGCTAGAACAAATTAAACTTGTATCGATGCTCAATGCTCATTTATACTAGTAAACTTATCTTTTTGCTTTCGTTATTTGTTTAGTTGTAATGTTCAGCTTTTTATATTTAAAGTTGAAGCTAGCATTTGCCATTATAAATATTTGACACGAACATATTTACTATGCAACTCTATAATTTTTTTTATATTTAATTAATAGTTTAATGTAATTGTCTCAACAGTCATGAGTCAACAGCCCGGCATCCTTCGGCCTACAAGAAGTCCCAAGTCTCAACAAGTCTTGACTCTTCAGCCCAACTATAGACCAAGTTTTTATAACGAGACCGATTCAACGTCCAGTCCGGTCCTGAAAACATATTATTTATATGATATTGCTTTTTATATACAATTTACTTGTAGGAATTTACATAAAACGTCATGCTGATGTGTTACTGGGCTTCAAATAAGTTGGCATGCCTTTGTAACGTGTGTTCGATCATTTGCTTCTAGTATTCCTTCCATCTCATGTTAATTTATTAGGTTCTATGAAAATAATTTCATAAACCAATATATATGCTTCATATATATTCAACTGCTCATTGTCGCCTATAATCTCAACAACAAGTAGTACACCAACGCGATGGGCAATGCGACAAGCAATCCAATAATTATCGCGGTGCTCAAGATTTCTGGATGAACGTTATACTCCTTCGCGAACACAAATGGGACGAGCCCTTGAGGAAGAGCTGCCTGACCAAATCATAATACTAGTTTATTAACCGATTTATATTTATGTCAATAACTGAATAAGAGTAATAACAGAATCATGGTTACACTCTACCTGCATAACTGCAATTTGGAATGGTGCACCCTTTAATCCAACAGCAAAAGATGTGCCTGCCATTATGGCTGGCCCAACAACGAACCTCAAGACCATGGCCAGTAAAGTCAGTCGGGTGCCACAAGCTACTATGCGCGTCTGTGATGCCATGAACAGACCTAGGCTGAACATTGCCATTCCAAGTCCTCCATCTGACATTATGGATACTGAATCTTCAACTACTTTTGGCAGTTTTACATTGCACCTGCATGATATCCAACTCTCAGATTGCTAATTAATATGTTGGTGATCAATCTATGCTCTATGCACCGATGATATTAGTGCACGCTTAGTCGCTTACCTGAAGCTTATAAATGCCCATGCAAAGCCTGCTATAGTTGCATTAAAATTAGGATTAGTTAGAAGCTTCTTCCCAACAGTTAATAAAAACACCTTTAGTTTTGTTGTTTTTGGAATACGCGAGTTTGTTTCGCTTATTTCATATGCTCTTCGTGCTGCTTGTCGTCCCTCTGCTTCCTCTTGAATCAAAAGGTAAAAATAATTGATATGTGCACAAAAAAAAAACCATCACAACTTCATTGCATATATATTTGTTATATAACTAAATTAAACTATGTGAACAAATTTAACATATAATACATTAATACATACCTGTGGCTTCTCTTGCAGTTGACAGCTCAAGCAGAAACAATAACAAGTTGTACCAGATCAAGCTCTGGAGTTCAACTATCTGTGCAAGAAGCACTTCTGCTTCAACTCCATAAACAGCCTTCAGTAACGGGATCCCCACGATCAAAGTGTTGGGTAATGTGGACAAAGAAACACCCGTTATGATCCACTTCAGATTAGCGTTGGATCGAACTCTAGTGACTATAGCAATCCCAACAAAAGCAATGGCTTTTTGAAGAACATCAGCACAAATCAACTTCATGTTCATTTTGTATGGATTGCATTTAGATATCACTTGGAACGACAACAAAGGAATCGAAAACTTAGCAACAAATTTGTTGATACCTGAACATTGTTCGGGGCTTAAAAGATTTAAAAACTTTACTGAAATATAACCCAAGATCATTGCAACATATAAAGGGATTATAGCTGCCACAGTATGATAAGCATCATTAAGAGATATCATGACTGTTAATAATTTAATCTTGGATTTGTATACATTTTACTGTAGTTTATGACATTGTATATATATAACCAACCGTGAGCGGAATCTTTATTAGTGAAGAAAAGTTTGCATAATTTGATCTTCCAAGTGAAGCTTTCTTGTTTGTTCATTTAACCCGTACGCGCAACATCCTTCCTGTAAATCGATGAAAAGAAACATAAAGGTGACTAGTTTTATTAATGGAAATGGCTCTACATGTATCAAGTTATGATTAACATAATGTAGATTAAAGTTGGGTTAATTAAGTAATGATACAATTAGTCAAAAGGTGTGCTTCGATTCCAGTTTCGATTGGGCTGTAACTGCTGTATGCATATTTATTAATTATTCTTTTAGCACAAGTGGGGTTAACATGTTTGGTTAAGTAGGGATGTCTTTATAGGTTAGCCATGTAATTAATTATTAATCCCCAAGTTTAAGGCTTTTGAGTGCATTGGATTGATGTATAATAATAAGATGATGATATACTTTTGTGAAGAGAATAGTTGTGTTGTCTGATTAAGGAATTGCTTTATGAGATGTGGTATTTGTATGGAGGAATATTGATATGAATTGCAAGCAAAGTAAGTATAGCTGAACAGTACATACATAGATATGAAGCCAGAATTTCTGCTTAAAATGGTCAAAAGTGTTAGAATAAGTGTTGTTGTGATTTTGCTTTTGATGGTGTAATTTTGCCAGAAATGTCCCCAACAGAATGCCTCTTTTTTAAAGAGACTGTAATTCTGTTTATTTTTGTATTGCTTCTTCGCACTGTATTATTCCATATTGGAAATGGATTGGGCTGTTCTTTATTGGGTTCGTTATTTTAAGCTGGACTGAAGGGCCCAAAGTGCTATTAGCCTTAGAGGTCCACAAAATAACCGGTTAATAACTGATCGAAGAGTAATTGATTAGCGGTTATTTTTAACGTATGTTAGTAAGCGGTTAGGGAGTAATTTAGAACTACTGGGTTATTGACATATATTTTTAAATAGCGTTAGTATCATCGTGGTGGTGGAGGTGGTGACGGCGGTAACATAAGTGACAGCATCAATGGTTGTGGTGGCAACAAAGATGGATGGTGGTGGTTAAGATGTGGGGGAATTGATGTGTGAATAGTGTGTGTACACGATCTACCATTAAAATCCATGTTTTGAGATGGAATTATCTCATGGTTTTATAATAATCATTCAAGGTTAAACAGCATAATATGTGATCACAACTTAGTGTAGGGATTTATTTACGTTAATCCTGTTAACTTAAACTTATGATCGTCTAGACTAAACTCATTTGTAGTTACTTTCCGTGACAATGTTATGAATTAAGCTAGTCTGTTTCATTTACAACAACCAATCGAAAAACTAGACTTTAAATTTGCGTTCCATCTAACTTAATCTAAGTGTCACCCACTCGTTGTGAAATTGACATCCTACTTACCATAGCTACTCTAAAGTGAACAGGATGATACTCTCTTTAACTTAGGGTGGTGAGGGTGGCGGTCATGTAGCGATAGAAAGGTGGCAGCAGTGGCATTGATCATATCGGCAGCAACAGTTAGGTGGCACGGCAGCAACATAAGCGACGGGTTACGCTTACCCATTTAAATATTAGCGGTGCAATTAAATGATAGTATGAATACCAATATCTTTATCTTTCTGACCGTAAATCTAGCTTTCACCAAGAAAACTTATGGACAAAACCAAAACTACAAAGATGTGGCACCCCTTGTTTTTCTAATAATGTATCACATAAGTTTCTAAGTTTAGGATGATCAGGTGTGCTATAAATATGCACATTCCCTCTAGGTAATTTATTTACTCAACTCGGCCCCCCCTCAAAAGTCACATAGAGGCCGAATAGTTTGGTTTTGGTAGCTGGACTGGTTTCAAAACGATCTGGTCTTTTGAGATCAGATTTTAATTAGACGACCAGACTGGCTACCGGTAATTAGTCTCCTTAGTTAATCAAAGATGGAAGTGTCTCGTGCGGTTCTTGTTTTATGTTTGGTAGTTGTGGCAATCGCCCAGGTGTCAATGGCCGAAAATCAAAGTACTGCTATAGCCATTAGACGGCCACTTGGACATAAAAGACCTAAATGTGTGGCCTACAACCCTATTGACAAATGTTGGAGGTGCGATTCCCGTTGGGCTAAAAACCGGAAAAGGCTTGCTGACTGTGCCCAAGGGTTCGGCCACGAGGCCAAGGGTGGCATTATGGGAAGAATTTATGTTGTGACTGATTCATCAGACAAAAATGTAATTGACCCAAAACCAGGTACCCTTCGTCATGCGATCCTCCAGGCCGAACCACTTTGGATCACTTTTTCACGTAACATGAAAATCGCTCTCTCCCAAGAGCTTATATTTACGTCTAACAAGACCATTGATGGTCGTGGGTTTGAAATCCACGTGGCGAGTGGGTGTGGTTTTATGCTCCAATTCGTAAACAACATCATCATCCATGGTATCCACATGTATGATATTGTCGAGGGGTCCGGTGGCATGATTAGGTCGGCACCTAATCATGTTGGCAGACGAGGAAGAAGTGATGGTGATGCCGTTTGCATTTTTAAATCCTCACAGGTTTGGATTGACCACTGCTCTTTCGCCAACAGTTATGATGGCCTCATTGATATCGTTGCAGCTTCCACCGACGTAACCATCTCGAACTGTCACTTCGTCAGGCATGACAAGGTTAAAACTAAACTAAGTTGGTTTGTAATTCTATAAATTGTATTCTAACGAAAACTGGGTAATTCTATATACAGGCATTGCTTTTTGGCGCAAGCGATGAGACACCGGAGGATAAGATAATAAGGGTGACAATTGCTTACAACCACTTCGGAAAAGGATTGACACAACGGCTGCCAGCGGTGAGATTTGGGTTTGCACACATCGTGAACAACGGCTACACAGAATGGCAATCATATGCCATTGGAGGTGCTGATGGAGCCACCATCATCAGTCAGGGAAACCGGTTCCTCGCTGCCAATGGTGCAGCCAAGGAGGTCACACACAGAGAAAAAGTCCCAGAATCCGTATGGCGTAAATGGACATGGAGGAGTGAGGGAGATTTGTTGTTGAATGGTGCATATTTCCGGCAATCAGGAAACCCAAACTGGGCTAAAAAATACAAGGGTTACCCATTGATTCCAGCGCTACCTGTGGAAGATGTGCCAAACCTTACAAAATTTGTCGGCCCACTTCACTGTAAGGCGCGGCGCCCTTGTTAGCCATGACTGGTCAGAAGGATTGCTATGCTTTTAAGAATGTATAGTTGTATACATCTACAGTTTTCAACTAAATTCTATTATGAAACATTAGAAGAAAAGCATTGTTCTTGTTGCCACTATCTTTTCTTGTCCCCTGTTTATTAGTATATATCAGCCACATATGGGGCTGTGCATTTTCAGAGCCAAACCCGCCAAACCAAACTATGATCGGCCTGACACCAGCCCGATTCAAAGGGCCCTCAGTTATCGTCCCGTCCACAAGGACAAAAACATTACTAGGCTGTAGAAACAAAGCAACAGGAGTTGAGTTTTATAGAGGGTGGCCAATCTATACTAGTATCTGGGTCTCTATGTGGTGCATCACAGGACCACTTCACAGGAAACTACCAAAAACTATCTAATCAAATTTATAGATACCCAAATAATATTAGTAACACTTAAAGTTTATAAATCCAATAAAAAATAAAATACTAACTAATTGCATCACCGTATTCATTAAAAACATCAAGAAGACAATAAATGTTTGAAATTGACACAAAAAGTCTATTAAAAAAAAATTTAAAAAAACACACACACACACACCAAGTTTTAATAAAAACCCCATGAGGCGGCGCATCAAACTCTTTTTTTGACCACCTCGCCTCGAGGCACGCCTCGGCCGTTTATTAAGCTATAACACCCTCCCTCCCGCACTCGAAACTAAATTCCAACCATACTCCATATAACTCATGCAAACGAACAGCGCAAAGTATTACCTAAAATATATTCTAATATCTCGAAATCAGTTCCCTGCATGGTATCTTAAGCTATGAAAGGTGTAACATACTACCCTGACTGCTAAGTGCTAAAAACGTATTATACTACCAATCCACCATAGATATAGTCATGCCTTGCTTAAAATGTGTTGGAAAGTCATATATATTCCAAAGGTCAAACTAGGCTATAGCGTATATATGAGGGCGTTTGTGTTACGTACTTACGTTTTGATTCTAACGGATCAATTTGCAGAAGAGAAGGGCCAAACAATTCGAAACCTGTCCCACGGTTAATAAACCCACCTATTTTACAACATCTAATCGGTGTTAACGAAATATGTTACATCTTATTCTAACCAAACAAACAGAGCTAAGAGCATACCATTTCAAGAGCTGGTATAGAAAACAGAAAGAAAAACACAATGCAGATAGAGCAGAAATTTGTATCCAATTTTACTCAATTAACAGTCAATGCAGGAACAAACTAGCACTGAGATATCAAGTATGAAAAAAGAAGGTATATCTAAATTCTAAAACAAACCAAACATGTTTCTTAAACTCAACCTTAAACCATATTATCTTCCAGTACTACATCATTGTCTCATTCGATTGTCTAGCCATTAAAACTGCTTCCTTTTATTACTAAACAGTTTGTCTCTTTGTGAATAAGCATGTATAAGAACAAAGAAGATCCCTACCGACATCAAAAACGACGGCCATGGAAACGGTGGGTCCTCGAAACAAACAAGTGACGCCTCCATATCTTGAGATGCATGATATACAAGTGAATGAATTGCATAAAGATCATGATCAGAAGACCTCAAGTAATATAAAGCCATTTCAAAGTCCAAATGTGACAACGACGAAACCGCTTTATCAACTTTGTACTTAAATAGATTCCATCTTTGTAGAAACTCCGAAAGTTGATTATGTGGCAGAAGCTTTCTCTCCCCACCGTGGGCTTTTATGGATTCAAGAACGTCGATCGCACTGCTAATAGTGTAGTTCAAAGATGTTAACAAAACATTTCTTCTCGCAGCGTCTTTTTGTATGAAAGACAACGAAGAAAGTTCTGAAAACGGCCAAACGGTGTGTGTCCCACGCTCCATGTGTAATCAACTATCGTGCTATTATGCTGCGCGCTCCAAACCAAATGGGTCGGCGACACACCCCACATACTCTGTAAAATCGAACCCACAAGCGGCCTTTCAAGCTCCCGAGTCTGCGTAAACACATGCCGCCCGTTACAGCTATAATCACTAACCGTCTGCGTATTCTTAGTCCTAACCGCAATCACCATATCTTTAAACGCAACCGACTGATGATACCGATCAAGCAACAAAATCGAATTCACTTCCAGATCAAAAACATAAACCGGCAAAACCCGTCCGAAATCCTCTTCGGAAGCCCGGCTAACCTCCTAATCTCATCATGCGACTCCAACAACGTCTGATGTAACCGCTTCGAATCCAAATACTCACTAACAATCAAAGTATAATTCTCAAACAAATACCTAGACGTATACGAAGTAACCGCAAGCGAAACCGCAAACGAACAAATCGAACACTCCGCCATATCCACATCATACTTCCTAAAACTCAATTCCTGATCCCCAAACAACAACCCACCACCACCATTCCTACCCTCATCAACAAACCTCTTCTCAATTTCACTAAAATCCAACCCTTTAACATCCCTATCAACCCCATGTATATGTATAAACTGAACAACCAACTTATCCTCATAACCAACAGGTATTCTCAAAGAAGGAACAAGCAGTACCTTATAAGCACTCCAAATCAACGAACCCATATCAGCAACCAAAGCTTTTTGAGACTTAGGTCTACCATGTAAAGCAGTAAGAGGATGAAATTCACCTCTAGGCAATACACCATCACCGGATAAAGCCGGACCGTAATCGACCGGTCCAGCGCTTAAATCGATCCATAAATAACGGTCATTTCCGGTCCAGATAGTTCCAGAACATTTGGTAACACCTAGAGATGAATCAGTATCAGTGTATTTATAAGCATAGGGTTTTGATTGAGAGCCTAAGTTAAGGAGATAGATGTAAACTCCATGAATAGGTTTTTGTGATTGGAAATCTTTGTTTATGATGGAATCGATTGAGGAATAGGAGATGGAGATTAAGTTGGATCTGATGGGTGAAGGGGTTGAGGAGATTTGTGATTTGATTTGGTTAGAGAGAGATGAGGAGAGAGAGGGAGAGGAGAGAGAGACGTCGAAGGAAGGGGAATGGGAAAGGGAGAGACGGTGGGAGAGAAGGAAAGGGGTGATGACGTGGAAATTATCAGAGGAGAGGGCGGCGGAGAGGAAGGAGTGGAGGAGGTGAGGGGAGGAAGAAGGGAAGGAGGAAGAGGGGCCCACTAGTTTGATGAAGATAGGGAAGGAGAGTTGGAGGGAGAGGAGAGAGGAGGGGGTGGGTGGTGGACGTAGAGAGGAGGAGAGAGATTTTTTTAAAGGGGAGGAGAGAGAGAGGAAGGTGTCGTTGGTGGCGTGGGGATCGAGGCGGGATTGGTGGGAGAGGTAGGAGTCTAGGCCAAGGATTGGGGTGGCAGTGGTGGTGGTGGTGATCAGGAGTAGGAGGAGGAAGACGGTGGTGGGGATGACGGAGATGGTGGTGGTGGTGGTGGTGGCGGACATTTTTTAGGGTGGGATTGGAAAGTCTATGGGGTTGTTGAACTAAAATAGTCAAAATTCTAACATTTGGAATTTTAGTGTTTTGTTACACATACACTCGCATACTTCTTACAAGTTTAATACTCATTTTTCCAATTTCGAATGGCTACATGCCTACATGAGTTAATTTTGAAATAATAAATTACATAATTTCTTTTTGGGATATTTAAAGTCTATACATATAATAAAGGAGTATCTAGGGGTGAGGTGTCACCATTCTAGAGTGTCCACATCAGCAAATTTCAACCCGTTTTAGAGGATTCGGTTGACCCGAACCGCTCCAAACTCACCATTTGGTACCCGGTAACCCGCATATATATAGTTTGTTTTCTTTTATGGCTTACGTTATATGTTACCTATCCCTTCACAACTCATACAATCCTCAACCTAAACCCTAAATCGCCTCCTTCTGCTCGATTTTTATTATCTTCATCAGGTAACGATTCTTACACTTCGCTACTTCTTTGATAATATTATGATTTCATTGATTTATCTTATACTCGATTTCGAGTTCAGTTTAATCTGAATACGTAAGTCAATCAAAACCCTAAGTTATACAGATCTCCTTTTTTTCAAAGGTATTTTTTCTATCTAAGTTCTCACACTATATCTTCTTCTTCTCTTCAACATTAGAGTTATTTTATCTCTTTTATTTTTCTTCGATTTTGGTTCCAGATTTGAAACATATGAACTTGCTTACTTTTGGTTCAGAATTCCTGCGGCCGACTAATTTGAAATCGAAGCCTATGCGAGGTGTCTAGGTTAGCA
Organism: Ambrosia x helenae; assembly: GCA_030844895.1. NCBI lineage: Eukaryota > Viridiplantae > Streptophyta > Magnoliopsida > Asterales > Asteraceae > Ambrosia > Ambrosia x helenae. Next base: position 48,393 of record JAUTDX010000959.1, read on the forward strand.
TCTTCATCCGGTTTTGATTTACATATCTGTTTTCTGTTTTGATTCATTGTTATACTCATCCTTTAAATCTTTTTTTATTGAGTTGTTATCCGTCTTAGGGTTTCGATCTCGGAACCGATTGTAGAATCTCGGATCTGTTTTATGGATTATTTGAAACCAATTCGATGTTGTATAAACTATTCCGGTTGATAGTTTATTGATGGTTTGTTTTGGTGTTTTGATCTGTTTTGGCATGTGGGTTGTTGGTTTCTTGATTCTTGGGTTGGTCGTTGGTGCTAAATGATTTTAGTGTGTGTGTGTGTGTTTTTTCTTCTGGTTTAGAGGTTAAAATTTAGAATTTTTTGATAGTTTGGTTGGCTTTCTTCTATGCTTTTAGTCACATTTTTTGATTAATTGATCCTTTATCTTGGGAAGTTTTGATTCTTGGATTGCTGCCGTAAATTTTATTATGTTTATTGATGATTTCTTGAAGTATGTTATTGTAAAGTTCACACCTTGAAGGTTGTTGTTTTCTTTTATGTGTATCATTTATTTTGACCTGTGGTTTATTGGCTACTTGATTCTTGAATTGCTGATTTGAAGTTTTTAGTGTATTTTTTTTATTGTCCGGAGGTTAAAATTTAGGATTTCTTGATGTATGTTATAATAGAAATTTACACTTTAATGGTTGTTTTCTTTTGTGTGTTTAATCACATTTTCTTGAATTTTTTATATGAAGTTTTTTTTATTCGAACAGGGTTTCTTGAGCTTTGTTCATCTCCTCAACCCTATGTCCCTACCTTTCAATTGCATCTTCGGTTTAGATTAGATGGCATCCTCCATTCTCTCATCCAAAATAACTTTAGGGTTCTTTTACCTCAATCGTTCTCTGCCTCCCGTACATCTTCTGTGGATTTGGTCCTAATGTTCGTCTCCATGGTAATGTGGTATGATTCTGTTTCTGGTTATGCACCATCACCATTTTCCAAAAACAAAAAAAGGGGGAAAAAGATGAACAAAATTAGGTCAAAACCAAGCAGCAGTCCGAACGATGCTTACTGGCCGTGAAAGCCTTATCAGATTAATCGGCAAACGACGTCGTTTCCTCCCTAACCGTCAATCTATTCTTTCAGATCCCATTCAGGTTATTATTACTATGTGTGATTTCTGCATTTTATTATGATTTGTTTTTTGTTGGATTGAATGCAACCTCTAACCCAGCTTTTAGGGTTCTATGAATTATGAGTTGTATTGGCCTTTGATCTAATTTTTTTTTCTGATTGCATGCTCAGATATGTTGTTAAAGATCTGTTATCGTTGTTAAAAACATTTTCCGATGTGTTGTTTTTCATATCTATTGTTAAAGATGTGTTGGCGTTGTTAAAACATTGTTACAACATACATGATTGATCTGTTATTCTGTTTTTAGCATTGGACTTTTCTTACCATTTGCACGATTTGTTACAATTTGGTATTCTTTTGTTTAGGATAGATGGAAAAGAAGTATGTGCCTGTACTTTAATATTTCTATTTTGTTTTCTATTTATGTTTCTTATGTTAAGGATGTGTTTTGTAAATATGGCTGATCTTTTTGGTCAAAATGAAGATTTGCTAGAGGTTGAAATGACTATGGAGGATGAGTTACCTATTGAGCATAAAACGAGCCATAGAAGCAACAACGATAAGAGAAATGGAGTTCCTGCTAAGGTGGTAGTCTCTCAGCTAACAAAAGGGTTATGCAGCGCTTCCAGACAGGAACAGAATTTCTGCTGATGTGGCAGTTTCTCAACAAATAGAAGTGGGTCCTGTAGTCTTTCCAAACAACTAGGTAGGATGTGATCGTTGTGAAAAGTGGCAACTCCTGCCCATCGGTACCGAACCAGATAATCTGCCTGATAAGGTCTGTGTAGCATGTCAACATGGCTGTGAGTTGCTTTTTAGTGTCTTTTATTATGTTATATTCAAAGTTTTTCAGCAAAAAAACAAGTAGTTTTTGTAATTGTGTAGGCCTGGAAGAAGGAACCATTATGATGTTAGTGAGGATGAAACCACTATGGTAGTTCAGGAAATGAATCATCAGCTAATTTTTCAGAATCAAAACAACCTTCAATTTAATGGCAGTAGGGGTAATATTAGGAATCCAGACCATACAAACGCCAATGTGAATTCTGAGACCATGGCTGATAAATTTCGAAAGCTGAATTTCAGACCTGAAGGAACCAGCTCCAGTTTGATAGATGCTTCACAGTCATCAATGGATGCTCAGCAGCATGCTAGACATAAAAGAAAAGATTTGATTGAAAACAACCAACCGTTGCTTGAGAGAAATGGTATGTAAAGACTTCTTTAAGATCGTCATTTAGTATTATCTGTTTAATGGTAATAGATAATTTAATTATTAATTTAATATTGTTTGTTTCAGTGTAATGGATTTTTGTGAAGATTTCTTTAGGAGACTTGAAGGAATACTTTCTAATTCCTAGCTTTGTTGCTGGTTTGACTTAAATGGAGGTCTAATATCTCAAGAGAGTTCTTTTGTCTCTTGCAGTGTTTAACTTAAACAGGTATATATGTTTTTAACTTTTAAGAATATATATTTTATAAAAAAGGATTATTGTTGTGAACTGATAATTTGTTATGAAGTAATAAATTTTAGCAGGCGTGTAGCTAATACTAATCAAACAGCTTCCAAATCTAAACTTATATTGCAGAAACATGTTTTGGGCAATAATTTGTTTTCTTTTTGTTGCAGAACTGTTGTATACAAAGAGTAGTTAAAACTTAAAACCAAACCAATTAAGTAAGGTTCAAGCTAATTCCACATTCACAGTTGACTTTTGGTGTCAAACTTTGACTTTTAGTATCAAAGAAAGTCTGCTGCACCACTTTCACTAAAAAGTTAGTATAACTGTATTAGTAAAAAAAAATTATCTTAGACACTCTTTTACTTTAAACGTGTTGTATATTTATAGTATAAATGTATAATTAGCATGTATTTGTGTTCTCTAAATTTTTTTAGCATGGTTTCTTTTCATTGCATTGTTTCCATTCATTAGACGAATACAGATGTTTTTAAAAATATTTTAAAATTTAAACGTTAATAGGTTGGTCACCATTGTAGATTTTTTATCTTTTCAATCTGTCACTTGCTTAATGTGATTGACTGTGTGGGGTTGTATAGGGATAACATAGTAATTTGAGTTTAGTATCTTCATTAGTTGTATTAGATTGGTAAGGAGAATACACTTAGTATATTTTTTGACATAACGTTTAATCTTTACGGGTTGGCTTGCTTATTGCATTATTGTCTACAAAGCAATGTTAATCATTTGATTTTTACTTTTGTGTAGGAAGAGCTTCGGTTAATAGTGTTCAATACCCTTCAGTGAGAGAATCTATTTTTCGGTCAGGTAGATGCTCTATTAAAACATGAATTACAATCTGTTCTGTTTTGATTAATCTCTTTCAAAAAAGGCCGAATCCCATATTCTGCATCGAAGGCATATGAAAAATCCAACATTAAGTTTGGATCCAAATCTTAATATGTATAAAAATCACTCAGTGTCACAAGTAGATTTCATTTCCTTTTTGTTTGATTTATTTAGAGTATAATGGTAGGGTAGGCGATTGAACCGTCTCCATTTATTAACAATTTGTGTATTGATTTGTAACTAATAATAAGATCTTTAACATTAGGCAACTATACTGGTAGGGTAGGCGATTGAATGGTCTCCATTTATTAACAATTTGCGTACTGATTTTTAACTAATAATAAAGGACGATTTTCTTTAGTTATCTTTTTTTTTTTTTTTTTGAAATTTCAAATAAGATGTTTGGTAAATAGTCATATTATTTCCCTATGTAATTGTATTAATGCTTAGCATTAACGATTGATGTTGATAGATGCCCACACATATTGGTGTGAAACTCAAAACCGCCATGGAACTTTTTTTTTCAAATGTAGTACTTTGCTTTTGTTTCTATCAATTTGGAATCTTTGCATACCTATTTAGGGATTTAAGCATTTTTGATAAGGTGTGGTGGCTTTCTCCTATTCTTTTAATGGGCAATCGATAATGGACGACATTGACTATAGGTTATTAACTTATGTCAGCTATTATGAAATTATGATTTGTATAAGCGCTAACTGTGTTAAACTAAACCTTCAATGCATGCATTTTGTTTACATACTCAGATTACACTAATCTTCACCATGTTCACATATACATTTGGCAAAAGCATGGTACGTACTTGAACTTCTTTCCACTTAGGTATAAATAAATAGTTTTATTCTACACTTGAGATAATCACTTTTGTTTCCACTTAATTTAATATATTACTTAACCAATAAATAACTTGATGACCATCAGCAGCCTTATTCTCACGTCCAATGACTAGAAAAAAAGCATTCATCTTAATTTATTTAAATTATTGTATGCATCTTCGCTCAACCAGCGGGCGCTCAAACTGGATCAAATGTTTGACCCAATTTAGGTGACCTACACAGAGTTTGTGTAAAGAAACTAATGGGTCAAAATCGGATTTTGATGTAACGTAGATTTGTCTTTGACACGGAGAGTGTCATCACTTAAAGAAACTATTGTCTGGTTGCAGGAAAGAACTCGACTCCAACAAAAATTGCAGGTATACCGTATATGTGTAGACACTAATTTTTGGAAAGCCTATTTCTTATACGGTTTCTTTACATGATATTTTTTTAATTGTTAAATGCGGCAAGTAGTCTAGATAGATATGTATTGCTTATCACAGAAAGGGAAAATTTTGATTTATCGCGCCTGAATAACCAACATTCAACGTGCAGTTCTAACGGTTGAGCCGCAAACCCCTGCCCCCACAACATCCCATGTCTGTGACGTTTCTAAAACAAGCCTATGAACTCCACATATAATCTCCGTGTATGAGTGTTAGCTCTAATCAATAGTAATTCTTTAACTAAATGTTCCTATAAGTTGCAGGAGTGGGTGATTTTATTTTGCTTGGTACTATATATGTGTGCTGCTATTGTTGCTTTGGAAGGTGTCAACAAGTGCTCATCTATCGGTACACTACTAACTTGTGTTTGTCAATTAGTTTACGATCTACTTTTGTTCATATCAATTTCTTTCAGTTATGTTGTAATTGAAATTGGGAAATAACTAAAAATTTTGATGAAATGTTAACTCTGGTTTTAACTATGAATTGGTCAAGGGAAAGCATATGGAAGAAGTTATAACCACATAAAATTTTGGTCCTTTTTTTCTCTAGCGTGCTTGAATTAATATATGTTTTTTTAATATTTTCTGATCCGCTCTTTATAAATATTTTCTTACATGCATAATTTTGTCTTCAACTTTCAGTCATTGGGATGAATATGTTACAAGGATTCCATAAAGAAAACACAGCTAGGAGATGTAATTTATACTCTTATACTTTACTAATCTTACTTTCACTTTGTTTTGCAGGCCTTTCTAAGTCAAGCTATAATTTGACAAACATTCAAACTTACACAACTAATATGGTTAAATCAATCTCCCATGAGTAAAGTACAAATAAAACGTCAAATATTGTATACACGAAAACTTCTAGAGTTTTGTAAACGCATAAACCGCCGCCATTGGAGCATGATGCCCAGTACTTAACTTTGAATAGACGTTGACGAATGCCAAGTACTAAAATCAGCATTCGTATAACATTTCTAATACTATCCTAATCATGGTTAATTTGTGGGTCAATATTATGTAATTTCTTTTTTTTTTTTTGAAATCATATAATGGCTTGAGTTATGCATTTTATGGCTACCATGTGTTATAGTGTAAATCATGTGTTATCACAGGTAGGAGAAGTGGAGGCAAGTAAGGCGGTGGCTCTTAGGGAGGCTGATTTGCAGAAGGAGCTGAAACTCATGAACGCATTAACTCAAATAGAGAAACCAAGGTGTTAAGTAAACTATATTGATCATAAATTTGTTATGGCTGACTTAGTGATTTGAAGTCTAGACTTTTGTTCTACTGTTGAAAATTGGGATGATTTTGGTGCAAAATTGTACAACAGGACCTGGAGAATGGGCTAAAAAGGTAGAGGTTCCTTATGTCCATGAATTAATATAGATTAATCTGATTACAAATAACTGCTGTAAGTAATTCGTGACAGATCCGATTGTGTTGTGTGTTTCTGTTAGGCGTTAACTCAGAGAGAGAAACTTAAGGCTGACTTCTTGAGCAAGGCGAGCGTTGAAGAAGTAAGGTGGAGCTGGGAATGAAATAAAACTCCAGCTACAGTTGAGGAACTTGGTCAAATGGGTCAGCTGCAGGTTGTTCTATAGAATTAAAGAATGATAGAGGATGGAGATTGCTGGAAGTGGGTCTTGGGTGACAAAATGTTACGTTTTTCCATCAGGACGGTTCGTAGAGATATGTTATAAATGGGAGGGCAGGGGTCTCAAAACGATTTATTCAAGTGGAGTTTCATCGATGTACCTAAGGTAAACTATTTTGTCTGGAGTCTTGATTAGAGGTATTCCTACAGTCGATAGCCTTGCGGCTCAAGGGGTTATTTTCGTCCTTGTATAGTGATACTTAGTTAAGATAATAAAAATTGGCGTGTTGGATGGGTCAAGTATCAGACAAAAATGGGGATTTATAGAGTTGTCAAAACATGCAGGTTGGACAACAGGTCGGCATTGGGTCAAAAGGATGACTAGATCTGTTGGCCAAAATGAGTTGCGTTAACCACATCACTCACTCTAGAAGAATCAGGTTACTGGAAAATGGGCGTGGCGTCAGTGGGCTTCTTTGCCAGGCGAATCTTGGATCATTTAAGCAGTTTAGCAACTTTGCTATTTATTACATTTCTTACTATTATCAGTCAAATATATGTTAGTTTGGTAGAGTATGTTTCCACATTTCAATGATACTAAGTGTTACCTAACATTCAATAAGTAGAACAACTTGCATACTACAATATTTATATTATTATTTTTTCATTTTACTTTTGAATGAACCGTTTAACAAGTAATGAAACCGGAGAAAACTTTTGTATTACGTAACTTTCAATAAATAAAACTTTTATACTGCAATTTTTATAGAATTTTTTCATTTGACTTAGGGATATACCGTGTGTCAACACGGGTCTCTAACCTAGTTCTATATATGCATTGATGTGAAATTGCACATATTGGTTTGTAAGTTAACAATAAAAACCAAATTAGTGAATTATATCTAGATAATGGGAAAGCGAACAACAAGTTGCGTTATTATCCCTTTTGAATCGCAAAGCGTATTCTACTAAATACAAACCATTGGTTCCTCGGGCTCTGCGAGTCAGTGTGGACCACCTTTTGTACCCACTCCAAGAAGCGAACCGCCTCAGAAGCTAGGGATCCAAATGTGAATATGTGACACTAGTACATGGGAATATGTGACACCAGTAAAAGATTATTTTTTATATGCTATAGTATTAGTACGTGTTTGTGTTTATATGTATTCGACACCCGTTTTTCTTACATGTTTATATGCATCTGACGGTTTAGTGACACCGATAAACAAAAAAATTCGAAAACCAAGATCAATAATATTTCATAGCGCAACCACTTTTCGTTCATGGTTGTTGCTTTTGGCTTGTCACTATGGAAGCAACTGACATCAACCATAAAGCCCACTCTATCCTGCTGCCCAGGATGAGGGAAGAGGTCAAAAGTAAGATGCAAGTCTCTCTTTGGTACATTGCTTGTTTCCCAGACTTTTTCACAAGCCTCAACGATAGAAAATGGTCGTGTGATGGGAAATCTATATGAACGTGATAGCAATCAGAGTATCAACGGATAGAATTTTTGAAGTTTCACACTAAATGAATAACGGTCGATCAAGATACCAAAACACCACTTGATCAACTTCGTCTGGCATACCTAAACAGCGCTTTCAAATAGAGAAACACCACTGAAACTCACTATTAGGGTCCAAAAAACAACACCCAAGTTGCCAAACTTGGATTAGCAATGGAATCCAAGTAGTACATAAAGACTTACTCACGTACAAGGAGAAACAAAAAGAATGAACTTTGAATCAAACAGAATCAACCGTCTTCACTCATCGAAAAGTAGTACATAAAGACTTAAAAATCTATCCCACGTTCCTAAACTTTAGTAAACTGCCAAAACTACTTGGTGCCAAAAGAGCCAAGGATACACATAAATAAAGCTTGAAAATAAAAATGCAATAAAATAAAATAAAGCGTGATAAAATTAAACCACTTGTAAGCATGGGGTGGTGCTTGACCCGTCACCCGTTGTCCATTTTCATGTCTTGAGGTCCATCACCGGGTTAAGCACAACCCATGTCTAGTATTCGTTGGTTGGATTGGAGTCCATCAGAACGGTTTGTAGATCAATGAGTTAGAATGAGTATGCTCTTTATAAAAGTAGTTTGATGTCAGGCGAAACTTGGTTGAAAAAAAAAAAAAAGAACGTGTAAGGCACGAGACAATTGTCGAAACTCGAAACATCCCACGTCCTTGAGGCTACGCATCATGCACATCTTGGTGAAAATTGGTATAGCTATGAACGGTACCTTTAAATTTTAATCAAACAAAGGATCTCGACTAGCAGATTTGCGTCTCTTTTGGTCCACGCCTGAACCACATTTTGGTTTGATTAAACATTTGAAGCTGCAGACTAGTTTCTGGATCAGCTTTATCAACTCAATAAGCTTTAAAAACTGCAGTTATCTCCGAATAATGACTTGTGTTCCATTCAGAAGTCTTCAATTTAGGTGCTCAGAATATGTACAGAAAGACAACCTATTTAACTGTCAGATTCATCCCCATCACCAGAAGTTGATGGGCACCAGAATTTTGAACCAGTTACGTGCTCATCTAATGAGCCAGAGCATACAGCGTTATTAAAATCCCGAAAACGTAAAACACCATGTTCTTGATTATAACCAGCAGTGACAATTCGAAAACCATCTGCAGCCATAGCAAAACAACCAGAGCTATCGAGAGGTGAGCAACTCAGGACATTAGTTTGGTTACCCGTGTCAGCAGCCCAGATACTAACATGTGGATCTTCAGGACCACCGGTGACTATTTTGTATGAGTCCATGTGTAGGTGTGTTACTGGACCTATATGTCCATCCAGTTCAGCCATTGGTTCGGCTCCCCCAGTACCTGCATTTTTCCTTATATCCCAAAGCAAGGCTCTGCACAAAGTAAACAGAAATTTAAAGGGTCGATATGGGTTGTGTTTCATCTAAAACGGGACAAACAAAAATTATCTAAACAGGGAACGGGTCAAACATGTTAAAACTTAGGTCACCCAAATGGGTCAAAGAAGTTAAAAGTAACCCAAATGGACCAAAACAAGATTTAAGTTATTCCTGTAATAATAATTAATTTGTAATCAATCAACAAAATTATTTATTTATAAAGAAGGTAGAAGAAAATTTGTATGACGTGTTTCAACTTTCAACCAGAACTCCTTTTGACGTGTTACACAACCCTTTCATCATGCCACCTCTAGTTACCATATGCAATCAAAACCACTCTTTCTATCCCATGAAAGTTGCTAAAAATAAAAAATCTCACAGACCACAATCAATAGGCATCATGGAATTGTAACGATCGATAATATAAGCAATTAAGGTTCGAAAAATACATCTCAAAATTGCTAATTCCATGGGACGGTTGAAGTGCATGAAAAATAATCTAAATTGAAATGTCTGGTATAGGGTTAACCTGCCAAGCCCACCGTGCATGCTAGAAATTTAGAAGGCGTAATGTCAAATGAATACAATTTTCCTTGGTTTGTTGATATCCTGAAGGCTGTCTTCATTGTCCTCAAGTCAACCGCCCCAATGGAGGAACCTGATGCTATATAGACTAACGAATCATGGCACTTCATGCCAACCGGCACACCAGGGACAGACGTCATGCCCACACAGCTTGAATTACGGTCAGAAGATGATATTGAGGCATCCCACACTCTAACCTATTTTTATATATATAAAAAAGATTAGATAACTTAAAAAGTGCATTTCACAAACTCTTTAACAATACCTTAGAATCTTTTGACATGCTGACTATTAGGGAAGCCCTGTGCCTGAATACAGATACATAAAAAGACCGTTTAAATGTGTAAGCATAAATGTGGGTGTATGTAAGTAGCATTTGATATGTAAAAACTCATTATACCCGGTAACAGACATGAAAGCTATAGGCTTCTCATGCCCATAAAGTGTAGCCTTTAAAGCATGTTGACCACGCTTTCCAGTTGACCTGAGTGACCAAAGGCGAACTGTACTGTCTTCACCTCCACTTGCAAAAACCTTACCATTTTCATCTCCCAGTAATTTATCAGAAAGAACAGTTACAGGGCCATTGTGACCTCTGAAGCATCGCTGGCAACTTCCCTAGAGTTGTAATTGATTTTAAGTTAAATATACATTTGATTTTCTATAAAAAGGTTAAAAGGATACAGGTAAATCAATAGAAATAAGAAGTAAAAAACTTCACAAATCACAAATTAACCAAGGACATTTAAAAAATATGCTATTTAACACATTCAAATTCAAGATGCATTAAAGATTTAGAATGGGTCACCTAAAGATTAACATCCATACCTTCCACCATAGTCTTATAGAGTGATCACAGCTTGAGGTGACTAAAACATTATCATTTATATGGGCCTCATTCCGAAATAACGATGTGTCTTTTAAAGGAAACAATCTGCATATAAATAATAATTATCATTAACATGGTATAAAAAGTTGGATTCATATTTATATGATATCTGAACACTTCATGTTACAAGGTTAATTACACTGTTTCTGCAAATAAGTCAAGGTCAAATATACAAGAAAAAGGATGCCTCATATTGTCTTACAGTCTTACCTCATGCTAGTAATTCTTGCACGGTGATCATTAAGTGAGACAAAGGAAGCTTCTCCTTCTAGAAGTTTATCAATACTAAAAATTTGTATAAGTGGACCCTGCAAGTTTATAACAAACGAGCTTAGCAGTCCATGTATTAAAGATACATGCATAATGTGTTGTGTAGATAACCATCATAATTACCATGCCCTAACTAGTGTGCTATATCACTGCTGCAATAACATGATAAAAAAGACTTATTTATCCAGTACCTGAGAAAGATATACAGAATTCTTGCTTAATAAGAGATCACTGGATTTTCCCTCGATGTACACATTAGAATCTAAAGGGTCAACAAACTTAAACTGCTGCAAAGCACTATATCGTGCCAAGTATGCTTCTCTTAGACCTGATTTTTGTGAATTAATGTAGGGTTCCAGCAGTGGCCATCGCTCCCTTCAATAAGCAGTAAGCAACTAAGCACCAGTATTATATCACACACAAAACAAACATATCTTCATAATCAGTTCTCACATACATGGGCGGACCAAGTGTTGTGTGTGTGCCTGTGTGAGTGGGAGGAACCGAGGAAGGCTCTCACTAAACATTGTATGGAGGCCCAAATTGTTACATGGTTTTTTATCTAAAAAAAGGCCCTATAACACCTTAGGTAAATCCCTAATTCATGTGTTGTTCGGGGTGGTAGACCAGACCACATTGAAGATGATGAGTCCCTAAGAGGCATGTTTATACCACCTTAAGAAAATTTCGCATCAGCCATCAACAAGAAATATGTTGCTTTGTAAAGAATGTCTAGCCTCAAATACCACCAATGTGTCATGGGCGCTTTAATTGTGGACAACTAAAAAAAAGCTCCACGGTTAACGTGCATGGATGGAAGTAGTATCATATCAGTATTGATGACCTCCTAGGAAGTCTCCACCCAGGTGACCAAGCTAGTCAAAGCGAACAATATTGGTTGGTATCAGGTGTCAAGCGTTACAACTTACAACCCCACCCAAAACTCACAAGCCCCTAGTCCTTTCAAATTAATGTCAACAGTGGTAACTTTTTATTCGTTTTTGTAGCCACGTTGTTATCCTTTTCGTTTATGTAACCAAACTGTTAAAAAAAATTTCCATTTATGTAGCAAACTATATTATTCTTCATTTATGTAGCAAAACTTTATGTGGCAAATCTAATTATACAATGCATTAGGCATGGTCTTGGTTTGGAAAAGCGTGCCTCGCACAAAAGCGACGAGGTCTAAGCGCATCGCACAAAGCGCAAAAAGTGTGGGATTTTCGTACCCGAAGCGCACACTAATTATATAATTTTTTTATATATCCCATGAGTTTCTACTTTTTAGCTTCATTTACCCAAAATATTTTCATGTGATTTTACCTATATGTACAAACCAAAAACACAAAGGTACAACATTTTTATGAATAAAAAATACCGTCTGTACGTGCGGCGCGCGCCTCGGGGTGAGAAAAGGGGCTGAAATTTGACAAAAAAGCGCCTGAGGCGCGCGCCTTTGGGAAATTGGGTAGGCGCAAAGCCCTGAGGCGCGCTTTTTAAAACCCAGGGTATGGTTGCTGGTTACTATGATGATGAAATGATGAACTGGGATATTTGTGTTGTGATTAGTCGAAATGCACATGTGGGCTCAATTGTTCAGTCTAATACCCAATAACCCAATCTATGACTCAAAGCGATATCAGGACAAGCAACCGGATCAAGGTATCATCCAACTTTTAAATCTCCACTTCATTACCTATCCCACCCCACCCCTCTTTTTAATTTATTGAAAAATCAAATTCTAAACCCACCGGACCCGTCTAGTTCATTAACATTGTAGATGCTCTAACATGGAATGAGTTGGCATAATTGTTCGGGTCTTGGGCCAACGAGTTGATAACACCTCCTTTATAACAATTTATTTGCCGATTCAAAGGGTTTTCTGATCCGCTAGAGTTTTCTTGCAGCAATGTAATTGTGCGCTTTTATATTTTGAACAATAGTCTCCTTGCTCTATGTTTTGACTACCCATCATGTAGCATATTACCTTTTTCTTAAAACACCTCCAACGTTCCTACGTGGAGGGGGTTCAAAATTCCAAACCATAAAAGCAAACGACATGCTGTCTTGGAGGAGGTTGTCTATAACGGGTTTGTCCACTCTAGCAGACTAGTCCAGTTTAGGTGAGGTGGGGGGCCACACACACATTCTTTTTTTAATATTTTTTTTATATCAAAGTGGAGCGTGACGTGGAATTTTAGTGTTACAGGAAAAAAGTGGTTTAGAATTGTTATGATTTGGAATTATGTGGCTAAGTCTGGATTTTTGGACCAGTCCAACGTTGTAGATGCTCTTAGAGCACCCACAATGCTCTTGTTTCAAGTATAGTCAACGTCTTTTCGATGATATGATTCTCAGGTGCGAACTCAAATGAAAGGAGGTTATGAGGATAGTACCCTTTATCTCTCGGGTGGACCTTGGGTTGGACATTGTAACATTTGTACTTTTCGTAATTTCCCTTCTAGTCCTTGTATTCTTGTAACTTGTCATTTTACACCCTTGTAATCCCGAGCTTATGATCAATGGAAAAGTATATTAAACAATTGCATTTAACTTTTAATCTATTTCAATCATTCTATGTATTCTATTTTACGCAAACTTTACACTTTACGCTTAAAAACGAGACTCTAATACGAAACCGAAGCATAAACGAACCCGTACGAGTTAGGAATCAAGCCCAATCCAAGAACATGTCAAAATGGGCTTAAACCTTAAGTTTTAACCCAAAAACATGTCCAAAACCAAGTCTGTTGGGCCAAGCCCAACCAAAAAAACATTTTTGGGCCAAAACCCATGGTCGCGTGACCAGATATTGATTTCCCGTCACGTAGCGCGACGGGACCTTTCTGGCAGCAAAATGATCTAACTCGCGAATTTGCACCCAACCACCACTTAACTCACTCCCAACCACCCTAATTACTCCCTTAAATGCCCAACCAACTCACCCCACCTATAAATACAACCCCTCCCCACTCCATAATCTCTTGTTCATCCCATTCCTTCCTAAAAACACACTCAAATCTTCAAAGTTTTGAGCAAACTTCCTGATAACACATCAGTAAGTTTTCCAAGCCCAAACCTTCTCTTTTATGTTTTTCCTTCTCTTTTCTATCCAAAACTCCTTGGAGAAACCTCTAGGATCTTCCCCATATTTATTTACAGAAGTGTGGTAAGGGTAGAGCACCTAAAAGAGTTTCCAAAGGTGTTTGTTTTCTAAATTGTTTTTATGTCCTAAGATTGCTTGTTGTGAAGAAACCAACCAAGTCTACTAACAATCTAATGTTAGAGAGACTTGTGCTATGGTATTGGGTGACAAAGGAGAGTCAAGACTCATCCAAATCAGTCCCCAAACTTTACTTAAACTTCTTGGTTATACTATGTAATAATATAAACATATACTTTCAAGCTTCTATCTTATTATCTTATTAATAATCTTTAGAAGGTTTGTGGTTACACCCTACCTTACCAACTCTCTTGACTCTTCTTGTGCTATGGATTTATCCACACTAGAAAGGGGAAATCCCGTGTCCAAAACCCACGCTTACCTCATAAGCGAAGTGGTTATGACATGAACTTATCAATCGGATTCACATTCCTAACCTTATACCATCCGAATCATCTATGATGATTTTGTGCTTGGTTTAACTTATTCTCATGACCATCCGGATTGCCTTAAAGGCGATTTGTGTTTTGGTTTGCCTAAAAGGCTTGCATGATTCTCTTGAACCTATAATCTAAACTCGAACCTAAGACTCTAATTCTTAATTCTAGTTAATCGGAGCTAAAGCTTAATCTTCCAAGACTAATCTTTGGAATTATATCAAGACGCACCCAAAGGTGAGTTCATACTTGTCCCCCTTTTTATTCTTTATTCTTTGGGGCTCAACATGTATCACTATCAAAACTTAAACGATTTCATACTCTTAATCTATCATGCTCAATCTATTAAACATACTTATATGCTAGTTGCCATGCTTACGATTCTTGATACTTAAACATGATTCATTAACTATTATTATGCCACTTAACATGTATATCGCTATAGGAGTAGCACCCCGCCCCCTTTATGGATCATTGTTAAGAATCAAACGGACCTAGCATGAATATGTTAGGTATATGCAGTGGAACTCGCGGGTTCGAGTTATGTCTTTTGTATGATATGTATGTGCAATGCTATAGTATGAGATTCGAGTAAATCATTCTAATTACTATGTATGTAAACTAAAACTAGTATGCTCACCAATGCTTTATGTATTGACGGATATTTTATGCATGTTGCAGGAAATGTTTGATGCAGGATATTCAAGAAATCTACTTAGGATTGGACTAGAAACTCACGCTAGTTTAAGTTCTATATGTTGATGTTGTATTTCTCTTTTCATGAAACAATTTGTATTCTGTTATCTTTTTAGACAATGATTATGCTATGAATGAAATTTCATCTTTAAATTATATTGTCACGAAATCTAGTGTCATGAAGTCTTTGAACAATCTATCCCAAGTCTCGCCCTGATGTATTCTGCCATCGGTTGGGGTGTGACAGACATGGAGTAAGAACATCCACAACACGTGGACTGATACAAAATCCAAACTTGCCACATCAGTATGTCATATCATTCCAAATCCCATTTTGTTCCTCCAACACTAAACCATTCAAAGCATCCACCTCACACCCCACTTTTACATAAAAGCAAATTATAAAATAACGCTCGTAAGTGTGTGTTCCCCACTTTGCAGCTTCCAGACCGGTCCGCCACACCAAACCAGACTTGGACAAGTCATCTCATCCAACACATATGTGAGGAACAGTCTGTAATAGGTAAATGCCTCTTTTTCTCCTGAAGTTGTCGGAATTATTCGTAATAAGATATTGGCTACAATTGAAAAGGTTTTATCAATAAAATTTCCATTTATCCACGCGTGTAAACGAGGTGCTCTACCAGACTTGGACAAGTCATCTCCTCCAACACATATGTGAGTCCGGAATAGAAGTCCAAAAGTCCGGACAGATATCGGTATTTAGGACGAAGAATAACAAATGGCATCCCTAAACCCTGTATACAAATAGGTGACCAACCCAAACATTACAAAGAAAAATTAGTAAAACTAAAACACCGCCACCTCTCCCTATCTAAATCATGTACCAATTATCACCGTTTTTTACTTAATAAGATGTTTTTAGCTCAAACGTAATTCAAAAGGCCATTAAGCCCACTTGGGGATCAAATATTCTATATATATTTAATGGAGAGGTCAAATGAATAGTTCATGGCATCTTCATAGTATTTATAATTTCGAGTGGCATTTTAGTCTTTTGGCCAAGGAGTCATCTCCTCTCTCTTGAAAACCACCGCTTAAACCCACCATCGTTTCTTTTCTTCTTCTGGTGCTCCACCATGCTTTTTGCCTTCACAACATCATTAATTATCCTCTTCTTTCTCATTCCTATCCACACAAACTGAAAACCATGCCCCTAACCCGTTTTCCAGAGGAAGTGAGGGGTCATCGTCGTCAGCGGCGGCAATGGTAGTATATGGAGTGGTTGTGGGTACGGGTTGTGGATGAAGGAAGCTACGCTGTTAGTATATGGAATGGTCCGCCACCAAGTGGGTTACAGATCTCTTCCGAAGATATGGAGCCCAGGGCCGGCCCAAATGCAAGTAAAAACAAGTTAGGGCTTTGGGCCCCAAAATTTTAGGGCCCATTTCAAAAAATATATAGGTATAAGTTGTATATTAATTTTACTATTGAACAATAGAAACAAGTTTGCAGCTCTGGTTCGCGGGTAAAAGGTTCATGTTGTTTCTTGAAATAGTCTGTTTCGAATCCCAGGGTCGAAGCTTCAACTTTCCTTTTTTTGGTTATCTGTACAGCTTATTTTTTTGTTATCTTTCTTTGTTGTATTCTGTAAATTGGGATATCTAGAAATATGGAATAACCCAAACATGAAGCAAAACCCAAAGCATTCTTTATTGTCAATATTTCAAGTATCAATAAGTAAATTTATGAAATTTTATTAAAAGCTTTGCTTTTATAATATATACAAGTTTGAACGACAAATTCAAGAAGCCTTATATTGCTACTGGTCTACTAAAGGTATAATTTCTATAAACATTATTATCATTTGTAGAATGGAGTGTTTAATTTGATAAGGATCTTTTATAATTCTCGATTCTAAAAGAAAAAAAAAAGCGTATTAAATATTAAAGTACTAACTCGTACTCAGTTAAACTATATAATACTTGTGAATTGTAACATATCTAGGTTAAGTGATTTTGATTAGAAACATCAAAAGTCTACAAATACCTTTAAGTTTTTTCATATCATATAAAATTGAACAAATAAATATTCATCGTTTCGTTGTGTGTTTCTTAGTTGCTACAAATCCAAAACTATCACATTTTTTACAACTTTATTGGACAGAAAACCACCAAGTTTATAAATTTATAGGTGCTATATAAGTTTATTCTTAGTAGCTTCTCTACTAAATACAAATTAAAATAAGTACAAATAAACAAGATTTGCAAAAGGGCCCGAATTTTTATTTTGCTTTAGGCCTCCAAAATGATTGAGCCGGCCCTGATGGAGCCATGATGGTTGGTCGCTGTGTGATGGTGCGTACCTGATTGGGGGTTTTTGTATGGTAACAGTTTGAAGGAGACGACCGGAGGTGCGTAGGCAACAAGGAAAATTAGAGCTGTTTGGGTACAAGGGGCTTTCTAGCCTCTTGAGAGGATGCCATTGATACCGTCGAGCTTCATACAAATGGAAGGTAGTCTTTTTAATTTATTTTATTGGCTGGGGTTTTTTCTATCTTTCTCTCCATGTCATTTTGTTCTGTTCATATACCAAAACATAAAGCTCACTTTTAGAATAATTTTGGCTGCAAATGGTGAGGTTAGGGTATATTGTTTTTGTTTACTTGCAAATGGTGATGTTAATTGTGATTGAAGTCTATGGAATTGGGTGTTTCATTTGTTTTTGGTAGTCATGTAATGGTGTTGCTTAGTGTTTGTTTGAATTGTTTTTTGATAAAGCGGGTTGAAATGGAAGCTATGCAGGAGTTCCCGCCCGTAATTGGTTCAGGCTGGAAGGAATCTAAGAAGTTGCTAGGAAGAAACATCTGGTACATCATATTCGGGCTCGATAGTGGGTCTTTGGTTTGTAACCAACGTTGTATTCGCGCAACGCGCGAAGGTTATGAACACTAGTTGTATTTAATGAATAGGACTTTCTTTGAAGTATTTATCATGAGCTTCATGTAAAGAAAAGTGAAAACACCAAGTGGAGCACGTGTGTTGTCATACTTTGAAGTGAGTGGATAGTTGGGAAATCAAATCATGAACATCGTACCAACCTTAAAAAGAGTTAAACCGGCGTTTTTCCCGATATCTCATTTCATCAAGGATTATTATTTTTAACAAGTGGTCCACCTGGTTTCACAATTTATATTTCTGTTATTGGTTTCACAATTATAGTTGTCCAAGTGGGTGATTTTGGATTTATATATAACATTTTCAAGAAATTACAGAACACCATCAACATTCATCATATTTTTGTTATTGTTTTCCTTTAAATAAAATCAGTAATTTTACATCAGATTAAAAAAAATTCTTTTATAAAACCTCAACCTCTACTCCTCACCTTTGATACTAGGGAGAATTTATATTTACTCCAAATTACACCGTGTGTCCTTTATCTTTAAAAATTGCATAGTTTGTCCTTAATTTGAAACTTTTGCACAGCACATGTACTTTACACTAACCTCATCCAATATCTTGGTTATCTTCTCTAACTCCATCCAATATTGTGGTTATCTTTAATTATATATTATTCACTTAATGGTTCTAATAATTATTGAAAATACATTTACAACTCCAAAAAGTCTATAAATGTTACGGAAGCTTATTTACGTCCCAAATTTTATTATTTGTATTTTTACTTTCTGAAAATATGTTTTTAAATATATAAAAAATATATTTTTAATTCATAATTAATTTATTATAAATCCGAATTGAGTGATTTAAAAGCCCAAAATTTTTAATATTTAGTCCCTGTAAAATTATTATTTTAACATTTTAAAGCAAGTTATTCATTATTAAGGAACTAATTGTTACTGATGTACAAATTATATTTTTATAAATTTATACTAATTAAATAAAAGTTATTACCATTTACCCGTATATTGATGTATAAAGTTGGAAACTATTTATTGAAAGTATTTTTTTAGTTTTCACTTAATATAAATTAGATTTATTTTCCATATTAATGAATAACTAGATTTAAATTGATTATAAATATTAAAATATAGTATTTTCTGAAATAATAATTTATACAGGGGTTAAATATGATAGAAAATTTTTTTAAAAAAATTCAGGCTTTTGAATCACTCGAATCGAATTTATAATGAATTAATTATGAATTAAAAAAGAAAATATAATAAATGTATTTTAAAATATATTTTCCAAAAATAAAAATACAAATAATAAAAATTTGGGATGTAATTAAGCTTCTGTAAAATTTATAGAATTTTTGGAGTTGTAAATGTATTTTAAATAAGTATTAGAACCATTAAATGAATAATATATAATTAAAAATAACCAAGATATTGGATGGAGTTAGTGTAAAGGACTTCCGGTGTGCAAAAGTTTCAAATAAAAGACACACGGTGTAATTTTTAAAGATAAAAAAATACACAGTGCAATTTGAGATAAACATAAAGGATAAAACGTGTAATTTTCCCTTAATGCTATCTCCAATGGATCATTGGGGTCAAGCCCTTGATGCTCATGATGACCCTTAGTATTGAAGTGTACCTATTCTAAAGAGCCTTAGCATTCACATCCCAACCTCTATATCATATGTATTTCTATATTATAGAGAACTCATCCAAAACATCCCTATATCTCATCCTCTATAATAAAGAGTAATTTATAGAAGACAAAAGTAAACTTATATATTTGGAAACTGAAAACCAAGCCTCTATAACTTATTGTAAGTGTATAAAAAAATAATAAAATAAGTGTTTGTGAGTATGATAAACATAGAGATGGAGGATGGGATGTGTGAGATTTTTGGAAAATAAACAATTTGTTTTAGAAAAGTGTGTTTTTTAGTAAAACTATGTAGATAGAGAAGGAGAATATGATGTGAATGCGCTTGGGTGAGGTGCCATTGCACAAGGGCATGTGTTTTCCTCGATTTATGCAATGGGGTGGGCCTAACATTTAAAAAAATATTTAAATATTATGTGTAGTGGTTAGATGATGATGTGAAAATTAAGAATGATAAGGATATTTGTAGGGTTGGAGATGAAATTGAGGTTTTTAAAAATTTGTAAGGATAATATATGACAGATGATGTGACAGCTAAGGGTGCATAAGGACAAATTTAGCATTGAAGATAGTCTAACTACTGCGCCCATGTTCTCTCATGTGTTCCTCAAAACCATCACCAGCGTTAACAACTTGAGCTGTCATTCGTATTCTACTTGACCCGTGACTACCACCACTGTTACCAACATTATCATAAACAACTGTAACCACAATCTTCGTCATTCACCATATCAACATGTTTTGTTTAAAACCATATCATATGGCAAAATCTAAGTAGGGTTTACTGAGTAACATAACCTGTCTGGATTACGAGTCTTCCACTAGTTGTCGTCGTCGACAAGATTCACGGTGGGACTAACACCACCGACTACTAGCACTACAAACCCCAAACACTGTTGCTTGCATGGCCAAAACGACGCCATCATAGGACTCCCCATTTCCTGATCGGTGAGCATGTGTGATGTACGTACAAGATGAGGGTAGCGCCGCCACAGCTCCGTCGTCGAACGGTGGCCAACAGCGAAGCCACTCCTTTTCTCTCTTTCTCTCTCTTTCTGGACTTGTGGGTGTGCGTAAAACGGGGTTGGTTTTAACAATCAATTGACCAGTAGGGGTGTAAATGACACGCAGCGGCTCAAGAGCTATTTGAGATTGGACCGATAAAAAGCTCGAACCGACCCGAGCTCGAGCCTCAAAAGAGCATGACGAGCCGAGCTTGAGCCTAGTCAAGTCCGGGCTCTGTTGGGCTCGTTTACACCCCTATTGACCAGCAATCAATCACAAAGTTGGTGGTTTTAACAATCAATCACACTGTTACTGTATAAAAGATAGATTAAGGTTAGTGACTTTTTTGTTAAGGTGATCA
This sequence comes from Ambrosia x helenae, assembly GCA_030844895.1. Taxonomy (NCBI): domain Eukaryota; kingdom Viridiplantae; phylum Streptophyta; class Magnoliopsida; order Asterales; family Asteraceae; genus Ambrosia; species Ambrosia x helenae. The sequence goes on from JAUTDX010000959.1 coordinate 69,516, forward strand.
CATACTTATAATTTAATCCACCTGGTCAAGACGTTGCGCCTTGAACCTTGCGCAGGTGGTGGGGGTGTTAGAGAGGGTTATAAAAGAAAAAAAATATTTTTTATCTGATGTATAATTACTTATTTTATTTAAAGAAAAAAATAACACGTCATCATGTCACATCATTTAGCCACGTTAGCAAAAAGCTAACATGTTAGTGTTTGGTTAGTTTGCGGTGACACAATAAAAGAAATTTTAGATAGAGAGTGGTGGTAACCAATTTTGTTAGTTGGGAATGACAACGGCTAATAAGTAGTATTTAAAATTATTAAATTCAATTTCACTCATTATACTAGAATTCCTTGATTTTAAATATTATTGTATTACCTGGGAATTACATTGTCACATGATCAGCGATGGTGTCTTTCATTAGTGGTTGATAGCATGATATTAAAGAGCAAAAATCTAAATAGTATCAATTTCTTGTAATTGCTAAGTGTCCAAAACATAAAGCATCCAACATTTTCTAAGCTAATAATAATTATTTATATATATATATACAAAACATGAAGGGCTTATGAATAGTAACTTAACTGAGTTACTATTCAACTCAGTTAAGTTACTATTTAACTCCGTTAAGTTACTATTCAACTCCGTCAAGTTACTCCTCAACTCCGTCAATTACTATTCACCCCCGTGAACTAAGTCATTTAACGGAGTTGAATAGTAACCTTAACGGAGTTACATAGTAAAGTTAACGGAGTAGCGAGAACGGTTGGGCTACGCGCGCGTACTAATGTGAATAGCAACTTAACTTGGTTTAACTCCGTCAATTACTATTCATCTCCTTGAACTAAGTCATTTAACGGAGTTGAATAGTAACCTTAACGGAGTTACATAGTAAATTTAACGGAGTAACGAGAACGGTTGGGCTACGCGCGCGTACTAATGTGAATATCAACTTAACTTGGTTACTATTTAACGGAACATATGTAGTACGCTTAGAAATAGGTTAGCATTATTGGTTCAACCGGCCATACCGGATGGTTCAACCGGGTATGTCGGGTGGTTTAACCGGTTGTACCATGTCATTCAACCAGTTGAAACCGACCAGTAGGAATGGTTAGGAATATTGGTTCAACTGGCCATACCGGACGGTTCAACCGGGTATGTCGGGTGGCTCAATCGGTTCTTAACTTGGTTTAACTCCGTCAATTACTATTCACCTCCGTGAACTAAGTCATTTAACGGAGTTGAATAGTAACCTTAACGGAGTTACATAGTAAACTTAACGGAGTAACGAGAACGGTTGGGCTACGCGCGCGTACTAATGTGAATAGCAACTTAACTTGGTTACTATTTAACGGAACATATGTAGTACGCTTAGAAATAGGTTAGGATTATTGGTTCAACCGGCCATACCGGATGGTTCAACCGGTATGTCGGGTGGTTTAACCGGTTGTACCAGGTCATTCAACCAGTTGAACCAACCGGTAGGAATGGTTAGGAATATTGGTTCAACTAGCCATATCGGACGGTTCAACCGGGTATGTCGGGTGGCTCAATCGGTTGTAACAGGTGGTTCAACCGAACCGTCGCAACGTGAATTTTGTTAGAAATCGGTTTGCCCCGCGGCGAAGCGCGGGTGTTAAAGCTAGTTAAATTTAAATTTTGTTTCAAGTATATGCACGTATACGCACATAGTGTTTCACTAACATGAATTTTTCATATGTAAATCACAAATGCATGTAGACGTGAATACGAGTTTGTTAATCTGATAATTATGCTAACCCTTTTTCTTTTAAATATAAAGTTCGCAACACCCGTGTAAATAAGTTAACACATGTAAAGTAAAGCTCCAATACGGGCAATATCAAAATTCAAAAAACTTAATAAATTAATATTCGACTGAGAAGTGCACAATAACATTTGAAAAAAAATAATTGTATTTTATTTGTGCGTATGCACACTACATCTAATTGCATAAAAACAAATTCAAGAATTCATGGACTTCACCATGAAAAATGTTAACAAATAAGGATCCGAAAATACGAATCTTGTGAAGAGACCGATTTATAATTTTATACATCAATATTTTTTACACATAATATAACACTTGCAAAATTAAAAAAATTAAAATAGTAACGCATAATAAAAGGTTAACATCAAAGAAGTATTCACTAGGGGTGCAAATGAGCCAAGCCTTATCGAGCCCGAGTAGAGCTTGAGACTAAAACAAAGCTCGTTTACTTATCGAGTCCGAGCTCAAACTTGGCATATAAAGCTCGTCAGGCTCGTTGAGTCTTAGTATAATATTTGTTTTTATTAATATTTTATAATATTTACCCCACATTTACAGATATTTAGTAAACGAGCCGATCTAAGCTTTAGACTTATCGAACTATCGAGCCTATACGAGCTTATATTTATATTATTTTTATTTAATATATTAACTAATGAAGAGACCGATTTATAATTTTATACATCAATATTTTTTACACATAATATAACACTTGCAAAATTAAAAAAATTAAATAGTAACGCATAATAAAAGGTTAACATCAAAGAAGTATTCACCAGGGGTGCAAATGAGCCAAGCCTTATCGAGCCCGAGTAGAGCTTGAGACTAAAACAAAGTTCGTTTACTTATCGAGTCCGAGCTCAAGCTTGGCATATAAAGCTCGTCAAGCTCGTTGAGTCTTAGTATAATATTTGTTTTTATTAATATTTTATAATATTTACCCCACATTTAATACTAATCCCGGTGTGGTTAATACTTACGTTCGCCAAGAGTAATCCTTTACCCAAACCTCTAGGTTAAACCCAGGTGAGAATAAGGAGTGTGAGTGTGTGTGTGTTGACGTGAATAAGGACACAAGATGTAAGTGGTTCGGTCAAAGAGTGACCTACGTCCACTGTAACTAGCCGGAATGTTATTAACGATCAAGTATAGAGAGTTACAAGAGAGAATATGCTAAGTTACAATGAGTATTTTCGGATCCTTTGCAAGGAGATATCTTCTTCTATTTATAGGAGAACTCGTGGGCTTAGCTGAGAGGCCCACGAGAAGTTATCTTTACTTGGGCCTGGTCAAAGCCCAAGTCCAAGCCTTCCATAGAAATGGCGGGAAAACCAGGTTACTGTGGATAGAATGACATCATCCACAGTAATCTGGTTTTCCCGCCATTTCTATGGAAGGCTTGGACTTGGGCTTTGACCAGGCCCAAGTAAAGATAACTTCTCGTGGGCCTCTCAGCTAAGCCCACGAGTTCTTCTATAAATAGAAGAAGATATCTCCTTGCAAAGGATCCGAAAATACTCATTGTAACTTAGCATACTCTCTCTTGTAACTCTCTATACTTGATCGTTAATAACATTCCGGCTAGTTACAGTGGACGTAGGTCACTCTTTGACCGAACCACTTACATCTTGTGTCCTTATTCACGTCAACATACACACACTCACACTCCTTATTCTCACCCAGGTTTAACCTAGAGGTTTGGGTAAAGGATTACTCTTGGCGAACGTAAGTATTAACCACACCGGGATTAGTATTAATTACCGTGATACTTATTGTTTCTTCACTAATAAATACTAAACGAGCTGAGCTCAAACTTAAAAAACTACTAACGAGTCGAACTCAAGCTTTATTTAAAAATAAAGCAACCCTTGTATTCACCCTGACAGTTGTCTTTTTTTCCTTCTTCTTTGCCTTTTTTCACTTAAAGCATGTATATAATATTTATAGAAATATAATACACAAAAAAAGAAAAGAAATGAAAAAAAAATAAGTTAATTAATATTGAGGTTGAACGTGACACATAAGTACTGAAACCCGCTGTTGAAACGGCCCACTGGAAAACCAAAACCATGGCCCCTGGTTTTCCTCTCCAAATCAACTAGTTCTTTCCGACCAAATAATAATAAAAATAATAATAATATTATTATTCATTCATCTCCAGGCTTTGCATCCTATCCTAACTTCTGTTAATAAAAACATGCATTCTTTTTCTTAAAAATACCATCACACCATTTCACCCCACCACCACCATTCATTCTGTTTTTTTTTCCTTGTTAACCTGTTGTTTACAATGGTTACAAGTTGAAATTTTTATTACTTTTTTAAGATACCCATATCAATCTTTTTGTTAAAGTTTAGTTTTTTTTTGATCCGGGTATTGGTTTATATATAAAAAGGTGGGTTGAGTGCATGTTGTATGAAGAATTTACAAATGGGCTTGGAGAAAATGTCAGGTGAAAGGAAGAAGAGGAGAACTAGACATAAAAGAGTTGCAGCAGTTCAAAAGCTTTATGATGCATGCAGAGATGTTTTTGCTAATTGTGGTCCTGGAATTGTTCCATCTGCTGAGGGGATTGAACGCATAACAGATATTTTAAGTAAGTTTTTTTTTTCTTAATCATTATTTTTTATATGTTGAATTTGATTGGAATGGTTATTAATCTTGGTTTATAATTTTATATAGATCAATATTAATTAATATATGATAATATCCATAATTTCATATGCATATCTTTTTAGTTTTTGTATCTGGATTAATCTTTTTAATGAGTTTGTGTAGTTTGATGTGTTGTAGATTGTTTAATTGACTTTTGAAATTAAGTCTATTTTTTTACCTGGTGTCAAATGGGTTAATTTTGATTTATTTATTTTTTTAAGTTGATTACAATGGTTATGAATCTTGGTTTATATAAATTAATGAATATTTAATATCCATATGCATCTTAGCAGTTTGTTACAAGTAGATCTGTCTGGAGTCTTTTAAAAGTTTATTTCTTGATTGATTATATATAAAATACTGTATTTTGATAGTGCAATTAAAGTTATAAAATGGGGTCTCATTGATCAAATCCTATTTTTATATGTAAATGATTTGAGGGTTAGATGTACTTTTGCTATCTTTTCACTGAGTTTGTTCAATTTAGTTTCTTGTAGATTGTTTTGTTGACTTTTGAAATTAGTCCGATTTTGACCGCGAATGGATTAATTATTTAATTTTGAATTCAATTTAAAATTTAGAAAAATCAGAAGTTAATTCTAGTTATGGAAGGAGTATCTGAAAATGATTAAACATATAGAATCTTTAATGTTTTGTTTAAGCTTAGTATTTTGTACACATTTCATGTTTTAATCTAACAAATCTGCTGCTTGTAATGGTAACTAATGGATTTTCCTTGAAATGAGTTTAAAATCATTTGACAATCATCCATCTTCAATATATTTCAATCAATGTAAATGGATTCCGTGTGTTACTTTTGTCGGTGAATTAATTTTTTGTTACGTGTGTTGGTGGTTAGCCGCTTAAATCGTTGTCATTTTTCGTTTACTTAAATCTAGGATAAGATCTTATTTATAACGCGATGAACACGTGTTAATAGAATCTAAAGGTATCATATAGTATTTATAACAAGATGAACACGTGTTAATCGAATCAAAATATCGTATTTATAACGAGACGAACACGTGTTAATCGAATCAAAAAGTATAATATCGTATTTATAACGAGATTAACACGTGTTAATTGAATCAAAAGGTATAAAATTTAAGAATTTAACACTTTGATATTTATTTTTTTAAATTTTTATTCTATTATTTTCTTTTGCAGACGGAATGACTGAAGTTGATGTTGGCGTCCGGCAAAACATGCCCTATTTCAAAGTGAGAGAAACAGAGGGATTTCCTAAAATCACATACCTACATCTTTCTGAATGTGACAAATTTCGGTATTTATTCTTTTTCTTGTGCACTTTAGACTATGCAATATCAAGAAGTGACCCACAATGACTTAAACTAAAATCAGTAGTATAAGATTGAATATGGAAATTTATGCATCCTCTTTTCAGATTGGAATATTTCTGTTGCCTCCATCGGTGTCCTGCCGCTCCATAACCACCCTCAGATGACGGTTTTCAGTAAGCTTCTGTTTGGAAACCATGCACATCAAAGCATATGATTGGGTGGATGATGTTACTTCAAGCTCTACACCTAAAGCTGATTCATCCGAGCGTAAGTTCTTAACCAGATGAAGATACATTGTGGGGGGTTTATACTTTAGTCTTGTCACACGTGGGTACGGTGACTATCTAGTCCACATGTAACCAAACGGGCAGGTTTAAGTTAAAACGGGTTGGGCAAGGTATAATTCAGAAGATAAATTAACGCAAGAAGAGGGAAAACAAAATAAATGGTTTATTTTTTCAGTTTTACTTCATTTAATAAATACATGAAAATTGTTGTAATACAATAAATCTGTCTTAAAATTTAAAAACAAAATATGAACATCTTTGTTTATGTATACAACCTACATAGGTGCGAGTTTTGTGCATGCATATGAATTAATTCAATGGTTTTTTATGTATACTAAGATATTTGTAATTTATATATATATAACTTTTAAAAATAGATGAATCATCGATAAAAAGTTTAATGATTTATCATTGTTCGCCCTCTTCTCGCACTAAACCCTCTTCTGAAATGGAAACCTCCCTCGTAGTAGGTTTGCTCAAAATGGGTTGGGTTGGGCCGTTGGGCTGGCCTGCTAACTTTCTATCCACTTTGGATTCATGGCCTTTAACGCCTGCAACACATTTTGTCCAACTTTCTATCCGCTTTGGATTCACGGCCTTAAACTCATGAACCCGTGTTTTATACTTTTATCAGGTGAAGGCCGTGAAAAGGGAACCGTTAGCGTACGTTTGGCTAAACTCAAAGTAAACTCTGAATTCACCGCCCCATGCAACACATCAATTCTCTATCCAACGGATGGTGGTAACATGCATTGCTTTACAGCAAGCACATCATGTGCCGTTCTTGATGTTTTGGGCCCGCCGTACTGTGATCCCGAAGGACGACACTGCCAGTACTACCGTACTCACCCTTTCGCTAATTTTTCAGGTTTACCACTGATCATAACTTTACCAACTCCCCTTCTCTATTTCCATAACAATCAATAAAAATAACACCTTTTCAACTGTATGACAGCTGACGATAAACAGTTGCCTGATGATGAGAAGATCACGGAATATGCATGGCTCGAAGAGATAGATAAGCCTGCGGGTCTATCCGTGGTCGGAGCGCTGTACAACGGGCCGAAAATAGTTGAGAAGTGAGTAGAGGTCATATGCCTGCCTGCACCAAAACAGAAACTTTTGTCTGTTTTTCCTTTGTTTTTCTTTTAGAGTTTGATGGGTAAAGATGGTTTTGCTGTGCTTAAGTCTCTTCTTTAAAAATCATGTACATAACTTGAGCATAGCCATATAAAAGAATACATCTTTTCTTGAGTTGGAACGACCAAATTAAAGTACAAAATAAGTTGCATGAGGTACAACTTTGTCGTTCTTGTGTCGGGAAAAAAATAAGTATTCACCATAAATGGGGATAGAAAGTGTAGTGCTTGTTCTAAGACAAGACATGTTGGTTGTTTTTCCCTTTTTTTTATAATGAAGTCTTTAGTTCCTTACGTTATTGTCTTATTGGTTTGGTGATGTTTGCTATATTTGGTTTGTTTCTACTTTAGGAGACAATTTGAAATGGATAGCCTAGTTTCCCTTGCTCCATTTTCACATGAGTTATTCTTTATCTTATAGGTGGTCGGTGTGGAGGTGGTCCATCATTTGGGAATGGGCCACCTCATAAGCCGCCATGTCACCGGGGGCGGCTTATCAAGTGATGAACCTAGGGTGTCGATAATGCATATGTGTGTCTATACACACATGCATACACACGCATGATCACATGGAGTGTCACCCTCGTCTCCTCCTTTACGCAAGCGATGCGACATGTTGGAACTAAACTTGTTAGTATTCAAAAGTTAGAGGATGTTAAATGGTTTATTTTATTTTAGTTGGAAGATTAAGATTTACATTAGTTTTATTTGATAATTATCTTGTTTCCTAATTCTGGTCTAAGTAGGTTTCTTGGGCATCAAGGATTGTTTAGTATCATAGGGTTATGTTTAGGTTTTTTATACCTTCAAGTTAATCAAATGGTTAAAACACAAGCTTAAGTGACACTGGTTAAAGGGATTTAGTGTTGGTATGGTGATGGTGATTGGGTACTAGCAGCACTGGCGGCTGTTTTCAGGAGATGAATAATCGATTCACAACGGTTCAATAGCAAATCAGTGACAGTGAGGGTTGTTAACAATGGTTATGAGGTGGTCCAGGTCAGCCGTATAACGGAGGGTACCGTTTGGGAAGACAACGGTGACTGTTGATTAGTTCGTTTTGGTGTAGTGATGATGAACTTTATTGCAACTTTCAATCCAGATTCAGGGAAGACCAAGACTTGGTCCTTCCATCCTAGGATAAAAATGGAGTGATATTGGTAGGTTGGTTTTTTTAGTAGAAGATATCGGATCGCATTTGTGGGTAGATCGAACGAAAGAAGATTCGTCAAATCAGGAGGCTTTGAATCTTCTTCCCTTGTCGTGTCTAGCAAGGGAAGAAGAAAATGATAGAAGCGGGGAGCTTAGTTTATTTTCTTGATCGGTGGTCAACAACGGTGTAATTCCAAGACCCGAGAAGAGGAATGTCAAACTTGGTCAAGGATTGAAGTTGTCGATGACGACGGGGATATGAAGCCGGTCCAAATCAGAATAAGGTGTAAATGAAAGATAATAGTTTAGAGACTTACCTACCTAGAAAGTTTACACTATGTATTGAGCATGTATATGCTTTTAGTTTTTACAATACCCGTTTCTTGCCTTTAAATGCCACCTTGAATCCTAGTCCATATTCACCTCTTGCAAGCCTAAGCACGTTAACATCCTTGGTGATTTAATATTCTAATGTCCATATTATTTTATTGATCCATTATCATTTATAACATGAGAAGAAGTGAACCAGTGATAGCCTTGTTTTAACATTTCAACACTCATTTGTAATTGGTGACCTCTACCATCTTAAAAAGATTCTAGTTGTGATATCTACCATCGTAGTGAGAAGTTAGTGGTGATCGATAAGTTATTGGTAATATCTTCCATTGTGGAGTCAAGTTTGTGCAAGTTGATCTCTACATTGATTAGAATCAGGTTTAACTCTAATAAATTCTCAATAAAACTTTATTGGTTTGACACATATTTTTGTTGCCTTCCAAAAAAAGAAACGGACATTTATAATTTGTTGACAATATATATATATATATATATATATATATATAAGGATTAAGATTAAAATACACTAAAATAAAATAGGAGCTTGCAGGAAGGGTATCAAATGGAGTCTAATTGAATTCATTCAAGTGGCAGCGTGTTCAAATATATAGTTCAAGTTATTGGACTTATCTAATATTGTGTCATTGGGCTTATGATTATAAGTGTGTTCAGTTGGGCTTTATGCTATTTGAGTATGTCCAGGTTGTGAGGCCCATTGACTTGACCCGGTTATTATTGGTTGTTACGAAGACTTGTTTAAGTCGTTGGATTGGAATGATCTCAGCCGTTGATTCAAGTCGTTGAGTAGAAGATTCTGGAGCTGATATAAATATCTTGTCTCTCTCTTATTATTGTATCAGTCTTATTATTTTCTCTTATTCGTCTCTCTTATTGTGTATTAGGGTTTTTCATCTTGTAATCTCTGTATCGTCTAGTTCATCTCTGTAAGTGGTTTTGTTCTTATCAGTCTTCATCTGCTAATTATGTTAATCAGCAGCTGATTGACTAGACATTGTATTATCTTGAACTCATGATTGCTGAGTTCTTGGGTTCTTGGTTCGGTACTTTTTTGGTTTGGGTAATAATAGATTTTGTCACCGTTTTGTCGTTATTTTCTCTTGTTCTTGTGTTTGTGGTTGATTATTGTGAGTTGTATTAGTTAGATTCATACTTTTCTAC